>JAPDNY010000007.1:165438901-165596401 GCA_029375565.1 Gekko gecko | reverse complement strand
CCAGGAGAGGGCGGGGTTTGGGGAGGGGAGGGGCCTCAGCATGGTAAGATGCCATAGAGTCCGCCCTGCAGGGCAGCCATGTTTTCCAGGGGAGCTGATCTCGGTCACCTGGAGATCAGTTGTAAAAGTGGGAGATCTCCAGCCCCTCCGTAGGCTGGCAACCCAGAGACAGCTGTCCCCAAGGCATGGTCTCTCCACCCTGCAGAATGGTGGGAATGTTGGGGTGTGGAGGAGGAGAAGGAGGAGGCGGAGGCGGAAGAAGAGGAGGAGGAGATTGGATTTATACCCCACCTTTCACTACCCAAAGGAGTCTCAGAGCAGCTTACAAACTCCTTTCCCTTCCCCTCCCCACAACAGACACCCTGTGAGGTAGATGGGGCTGAGAGAGCTCTTTCAAGAACAGCTCTGACAGAACTATGGCTTGCCCAAGATCATCCAGCAGGTGCAAGTGGAGGAGTGGGGAATCAAACCTGGTTCTCCCAGATTAGAGTCCGCGCACTTCACCACTACACCAACCTGGGAGGATGTTATTTGTTTTCTATTCATGTTCATGGTGGCTTTGGATTCCTGACGGTTAGATTTGACCGGTGGATCTTATGTAAATTCTGCTACCGGTTAGAGATCTCGATTGCGTAGGTGGAATATTGCACTATAGAAACAAACAGCTGGTAGCATTAAAGTATAAATTGCAGAGGTTTAGGCAGTACCATACGATGATGAAGAAGCGTTACTAACACTCTTCTTAACAGAGAGATGCCATATCCTTGTTTGTTTTGGAAATGTATGGGAAGACTCCAACCCATTTGATTTAGAAATTAAGATGGTTCTCACGACTGTCAAGTGCCCTGGGTTCCTCAAAGCCAAGAGGGAGAGCTATACTGCATTCTAAAGACATTCCTTTTCAGGGGTCAGCTACTGGGAAAAATGGCAGAGGTCATTAAACCAGTTTGAAGGAAAGCATAATAAGTATATATTTATGGAAAGATTAGCAGGCAGCGCAAAGGTGACATGGTGTTCATTTAATGCTCCTGATAGTCCACCAGATGCAACTAGCTAGATGTTATAGATCAGGGGTGTCAAACTCATTTGTTACGAGGGCTGGATCTGACATAAATGAGACCTTGCTGGGCCGGGCCATATGTGCCATAAAATGTAATGCCAGGTAGCGGAGATACAAACTTTATAAAGGACACAAACACAAAGTTGGGGTTTTTTACTTAAAATAAAAACATGCTTAAAACATTAGCACACTTGCAATATTTTGGCCCCGGTCACACGGAGAATTTGCCGCACGGAAAGCACGAATGTTAGGTGCATTTTCGGGGCGTGATCACACCGCAACATCTGGGAAGCGTAGCGCTCCTGTGGGCAACCCGTGGTGTCCCGCCGAAGATGTGGAGTTAAAAAGTACCACGGAAAGTGTACTAGTTTCTGGGAAACGTGGGGCAAAGGTGGGCGTCTGATTGAGGGGCGCCAGTATCCCGTGGCATTCGGCGCCCGCCCACGTCCCATCGCAAACCGGATGTTGTAAGTCTCCATAGGATGCGCACCAATGCCGAATGGTGCATGCGCACAAACAAGACACCACCAGCAGCTCTGCCCCCCGGAACAGCGCATGCACATAGAGAAACAGCGCCGCTTGTGTGATCGCGCCACGCCACGCCACTTCTTTGCCATGCTTCAGCATTGCCGTGTGATCGGCAGCTAACAGCCGAAGCATGGCAACCCAGGGGACCGTGTGATTGGGCTACCATGCTTTATTTCACTCCGGGGCGAACAGCCACGCCCAGGGCTCTTTTTGTAGCAGGAACTCCTTTGCATATTAGGCGACACACCCCTAATGTAGCCAATCCTCCAAGAGCTTACAGAGCTCTTCTTACAGGGGCTACTGTAAGCTCTTGGAGGATTGGCTACATCATGGGTGTGTGGCCTAATATGCAAAGGAGTTCCTGCTACAAAAAGAGCCCTGGCCACGCCTCCCCCCGGCGTTATCTGGCCCGTGTGACCGGGGCCTTTGTTCATTTAACAGTGTCTGATAACTGACACCTCTTGCCCTGAATTCGTGCATCATGTCTGTGCTCTTGCAATCTTGAGTATGCTGTTCACGTCTGTAAGCTGTAAACCTACGATAACGCAGCAGAAGTGGAAGAAGAAGCAGAAGACGGCCAGTTCCACTGCGGGCCTGAGAGAAGCCCTCCGGGGGCCTGACACCCCTGTTATAGATAGTACAATAAAGAAGTTAGAGGCACTCAAAGATGGAAATATTCTATGCAGGGGAGAAGCCAAACATCAGGTGGAGAGGGGTCCTTCCACTGTCACTTGCTATTTTGCACGGCATTGATCAGAACATCCTACAGCAGGAACCCCCTTGTAGTGCCTGTGGGTGTCATGAAGCCTGCTGACATCTTTCCTGGCACCGGCCAAGTGTTTTTTTAAAAGTGGGCAGGACCAGGTGGAGCGTTTATCTATCAAAGCCTCTGACTGGCCATTAAGAGATTTGATTGGCTGTCCAGTGGCCTAAAGGGCTGCAGTGGCACAGTGGTTAAGACGCTGAACTGCAGACCGGGAGGTCGGTAGTTCAGCAGTTCGAGACCCGAGTGCTACATGACGGAGTGAGCTCCCGTCTCTGGTCCCAGCTCCTGCCAACCTAGCAGTTCGAAAGCAAGAAATTGCAAGTAGATAAATAGGTACCACTTCGGTGGGAAGGTAACGGCACTCCATGAACCTTGGCGTCTAGTCATGCCGACCACATGACCTTTGGATAGCGCTGGCTCTTTAGCTTGGAAACGGAGATGAGCACTGCACCTCTAGAGTCGGATTCGACTGACTTTCGAGCAAGGGAACCTTTACCTTTACCTTACAGTGCCTTAGTGGGCCATGGTGGCTTAGAGGTTAAGACACTGAGCTGCAAGACTGGAAGGTCTATAGTTTGGCAGTTCGAGACCTGAGTGCCGCGTGACAGAGTGAGCTCCTGCCAACCTAGCAGTTCGAAAGCAAGAAACAGCAAGTAGATAAATATGTAACAGTGCTCCATGCGCCTCAGCATGTAGTCATGCCAGTCACATGACCACGGAGAAGTCTTCGGACAGCACTGGCTCTTTGGCTTGGAAACGGAGATGAGCACCGCCCCCTAGAGTCGGATTCAACTGGCTTTTGAGCAAGGGAAACCTTTACCTTACAGATTTTTTAAGACATTGACAGCAGCTGCAACCACAAAGATCTTAACTGTGCGATTGAAGGGAAGCAGCTGCCGCCATTTTGTCTCTGGTTCCACGTCCTGCAGTAGCCATTTCGGGGCAGCCATTTTGTGTCAGAATTCCAAAGGTGCTCACAGGCTCAAAAAGGCTGGGGACCTCTGTGCTACGGATATTGCCACTGGATGTACATTACAGAGGACAGTCATTTCCCAGGGGGTGTGGGGACAGAGAGCCATTCCCCATGAAATATGTTGGACATATGAACCACAACATTCACTAGGACTCAAATCGGGTTACAACTATGGTGAGAACTATTCCATCAGTCAGCAGGTGAATTACAAAGTATAATTTTTTAAAAAAATTGAATCTAGCAGTGTATTGCAGAGGGCTGGGCAGATTACAGGTATGAGGAAGACCATTCAGTTGAACAGCAAGTAGAGGACAGAATTTGATAAAAAACATTTAGTCTTACAGCAAAGATTCTTAATAAAACCAAATGATGCCGTGAGGCTGGGACTGATGAACTGAACAAACGACACAAGCGAACGAAACCAGTCCATGGCAACGAAGCCATCGATGCAGGTAGCCGTTCTCCCTGATATAAAGCGATTCCAATCTAACAGCAAGATTCTTAGTCAAACCAAATAAATACAATGGGACCGGGAACTGAAGAACTGCAGTCTAAGGCAACCAAACGATCAATGCAGGGAAAGTTTATTCCACTGACACTTATCAGAATTGTACACAGCTGCCTGAGGTGATTTTTCTCGATGAGGAGGCCGGGCGGTTTGTAGCAGCAGAACGTTCATATTTACAAAATGTCGGGAGCTGTTTAAAGCCTTTTTGAACAGCAGGCTTGGGAAAAGAATTTCTTTCCTCGGATTTAAATAGTGCTCACGAGAACCACATCTGTTTAATACCTGAGGTAGGCAGGGCAGCCGAGAACCACCACAGGCCTCTGGCTAAAGATTCCATGTTCCCCCCATATGACCCTGATCCAAACCAAATATCATAATAAAACTTTGCTCGCTGTGACCATGAAACTACAGTAATAAAAGAATTGGCCTGTTGGTCTATCAGACCATTTGTGGCAGGCATAACTCATCAGACAATAAAGTGAGGAGATTCAAAGTTGGCCAACAGCTTCAGGGTGATTGTGGGAGTTCCAGGGCCAAAAATGGCAGGCAGGGGGATTTCCTGGCCCAGGTGAGACACACACCCCATGCTATTTGCAATTAGGGTGGCCAACCCCCCAATGGGTGGGTTGACGGGGGAGCCAGCTGGCTGACGGGGGAGCCCTCCCCCCAAAGAGCACTGCTGCACCCAGCACGGAGGTGATGTCATCACACCGGCACGTTGCGTGGGGGATGCTCTAGCATTTGGCTAAAAACTCTGTGGTGACCACAGAGTTTTTAGCCAAATGCTAGAGCGTCCCCTGTACAGTGTGATGACATCACTTCTGGCAGAAGGGTAAGAACCCGATTTGCAATGGAAGCTACGGATCTCTGTTTGAGGCAGGCTGGACACATTGGAAAATAAAGCTGCGCGTCTGAAAACTTCCTCCCAACCCCAGAATGATGATGGAAGTTGTAGTGCCCAAAATAAAGGGAATTAATAAAGGAGATTAGAGTACCCTGAACCAGGTTGCCTTAATGATAGGCAACATGTAATAAGAGAACTTCTAAGCAACCTGTCTCTACCACAGAAGGTTGCTGCGTGAGACATTCTTAGTTGAACCTGCCTCACAGGCATGAAGGGAAAAAAGAAGAGTAGGGTATTGGTCGGGGGGGAAGCACCCTTTACAGCTTTGTTAGAACAGGGGGAAATATCACTGTAAAGTACTGGGTTTCAGGCCTCATGACTCGGATGACGACATAAGAGAAGACGCGTTTATTCGTACTTCACACAAGACAAGAACAAACAGTAACGGCCGGAGGCCAACTATATACAGTTAGGGGGACGGCCCCATATTCCTATTGGCGGGTTTGAATCGCCCGCCAATGCTGCCATTGGTTCTCTACTGGCGAGCTCAGGAACCTAGTCCCTATTGTTCTCAGAGAGCGAAGCTTGGCTGTATTTCGCCAGCTCTGCCTTCTGATCCCAGGACACAACACCCCTCCCCCCATAGTTCGTCTCCTATCAGGTGACGTAGTCCTTTAAGTATGCTGGTGCCTTCCGTTCCCTTAGCGATCGTCGGGGGGCCGGTACCGGACTGGCGGGGCCCCCATCGGGTGGACCTCCAGCACAAGGAGCTTGGATCTCTGGTCTTAGCTGAGGCGGTGACGGTGGCGGCTGTAACGGCGGCGGCAGCAGCGGCGGTGGTTCAGCTGTCTCCGGGACCCCCTCCGGATTCTGTGGACCTTCCGGCGCTGTCTCTGCTGTCGGTGCCGGCAGTCGATCGGATGCTGGGGCGGCCGCAGCGTTTTCCGGTAACTGGATCCCTGTGTCGGGGTCTTGCCGCCTCCGGAGCTGGTCCACGTGTTTACGGAGGACCCGGTCCCCATCTGTTAGGACCTCGTATGACACTGGCCCGGTGGGTTTAAGGATGCGCCCGGCCACCCACTGAGGCCCCGCCCCGTAATTCCGGAAGTAGACAGGTTCCCCCGGGAGGAAGCTTCGGGGTGCCCCCCGAGTCTCAACCAGCTTTCTCTCTGGGGCTCGGTCCAGGTGGAGCCTGTCTAACAAAGTTGTGGGCCGGCGGCCCATCAATAGTTCCGCGGGGCAATGCCCGGAGATGGGGTTTGGGGTAGTGCGGTATGTTAGTAGGAAGCGGGCCAACCGGAACTCCCAGTCCCCCTCCGTTATGCGGCTCAGGGCTTCTTTGGCGGTGCGTACCGTTCTCTCCGCCTGTCCATTTGTTGCCGGGTGGAAGGGCGCTGATCGTATGTGCCTGATTAGGTTCTTTTCGAGGAACGCTTGAAACTCAGCAGATGTGAACGCTGCCCCGTTGTCCGACACGATTGTGTCTGGTAACCCGTGCGTCGCGAATATTTTCCGCAGGGCCCTTATTGCCGCTTTGGCAGAGGTGGTAGATACTGGGCTTATTTCCACCCATTTCGAGTAGGAGTCTACCGTCACCATGAACTGGAGCCCCTGAAACGGCCCCGCAAAATCTATGTGTAGGCGTGACCACGGCTTGTGGGTAGACTCCCAGCTTTGGGTTGGCGACCTCAGGGGATTGGGGCGGACTTCCTGACACCGTGTGCACCCTCGGACCCAGGTTTCAATTTCTGCGTCCATCCCGGGCCACCACACGTAGCTCCTTGCCAGAGCTTTCATTCGTACAATGCCGGGGTGGGCCTCATGTAGCGTTTCTAGAACCCCTTGTCTCATGGGCCCCGGGATGACCACCCTGTCCCCCCATAACAAGCACCCTTTTAAGGCGGATAACTCTTCCCGCCTGGCTTTGTATGCCGTGAACTCTGGCCCTGTCTGTTCCGCTGGCCATCCCCTCACCACCCAGTTTAGGACCCGGGAGAGAATGGGATCTCGGGACGTGCGGGCGGCCACGTCTGCAGCCTGAAGGGGGGGTTTGGCAGCTCCTCCATTAACAATACTGCGGGAGCCGGGGCCGGATCTTCCCCTGTATGCGGCAGCGGCAGGCGGCTCAAGGCGTCGGCATGACCCAGCGCCTTGCCCGGCCGATGCTCCAACTGGTACTGGTAGCCCGCTAAAAACAAGGACCAGCGCAACACCCGGGGCGACAGTACCTGCGGCGTTTGTTTGTCCGCCGCAAACAGTCCCAAGAGCGGCTTATGATCGGTTACGAGCGTGAAGGGCCGCCCGTACACAAAGTTGTGAAACTTTTTAACCCCCGCCACCAGTGCCAAGCCCTCCCGGTCGATTTGAGCATAGTTCCGCTCCGCGAGGGACAGCGTGCGGGAGTAGTAAGCCACCGGGACTTCCCTCCCATCCGGTAGCTTGTGGGCCAAGACCGCCCCGACCCCATACGGTGATGCGTCGCACGCAAGGATTACCGGGAGCTTTTCATCAAAGTGGGCGAGTACCGCGTTAGAAATCAAGAGTACTTTCACCCCCGAAACGCCGCCTCCTCCCTCGCTCCCCAAGCCCAAGGTGTCGCCTTATCCAGCAACCTGTGCAGGGGTTCTGGCCACGGCGGCTTTATGAGGGAGAAAGGCGTGGTAAAAGTTCAGGAGGCCTAAGAACGCCTGGAGCTCTGCCTTGGACTTCGGGGCGGGGGCCTCCACGATGGCCTTCACCTTGTCCCTCGCCGGATGCAGGCCTGTTGCGTCTACCCGGTACCCCAAGAACTCCACCTCCGGCACCCCGAGGAGGCACTTTTCCCGCTTCACTTTCAGCCCCGCGGCTTGGAAGCGTCCCAGTACAGTTCGGAGGCGGGCGGCAAAGCTTTCAGGGGTGGTCGCGGCGATGAGGACGTCGTCGAAGAACGGCGTCACGCCAGGGATCCCTTTTAACAAATCGTCCATTAGATTTTGGAAGATCCCTGGGGCCACACTGACCCCGAACTGCAGCCGCTTCACCCGGAAGGCCCCCGGTGGGTCACTATGGTTTGCGCCTCGGCAGTGGCCTCATCTACCGGGAGTTGCTGGTACGCCTGCGCGAGATCCAGCTTTCCAAATATGCGCGCCCCCGCCAGTGTGGCTAAGACGTGGCTGACCACGGGTACGGGGTATGCGTGCGCCTGAAGTGCCTGGTTTATGGTGCACTTATAATCCGCGCAGATGCGGATTTCCCCGTTTGGCTTGACGGGTGTCACAATCGGGGTCTCCCACCGAGCGTTCGGGACGGGCTCTAGGACTCCCTGGGCCACTAACCGGTCCAGTTCGGCCTCTATTTTAGGGCGGAGGGCCAGGGGCATGGTGCGGAAGTGCCGTCGGATGGGCGTCACTGTGGGGTCTAAGTGGAGCGACACCGGGGGCCCTTTATAACACCCCAGTTTCCCGTCAAAGACCTCGGGAAATTCCTTGCACACCGCCCCCCAGTCCCGCACCCCGCACTTATTCACTCCCTCGATCGTTATGCCCAGGGCCTCGAACCACGCCCGCCCCAGGAGACTCACGAGATTTCCCTCTACCACCACCAAGTCCAAGTTCCCCTCAAAGTCTCGGTACTGCACTCGGAAAGTGCCGACTCCCCAGATGGGGACAGGGTTCTTTTGAAAGTCCACCAAGCTTAGTGGCGATGGACGTAGAGGGGTCCCCCTAATGGGCAAAGTCTTTTTAAGGTGTCCATGGAAATGATGGACGCCGCCGATCCCGAGTCCACTTCCATGCAACAGGGGGACCCCTCGATCCGCACGGTTACTTGGATCTTCGGGGTAGAGAAGAGGTTGGGGTTGGGGAGGCGAAGTACCTGCAGCGGTTGGTCGGTGAGATGGTACAACTCGGCGACCTCTTCCGTCGTCTCGTAGGCAGTGGACGATGCGCGGTGCGGTGGGACCGACGATCTTGAATTCCGGGGGCCCTTGGACCGGCAGACCCGTGCGAGGTGTCCCTGCTTCCCGCACCCGTGACAGACAGCATCCCGGAACTTGCAGGATTTCCTCCCGTGGCCTTCCCCGCAGCTGGCACAGACGGTCCGGTTGCCGGAAGGCTTGGCTGGTTCCCTGTTGGCCTGCTGGAACGGCGCCGGCCGGCGGTGTTGGGGTCTGAGGGCGAAGACCTCTTCGTTTTCTGAGTTCCCGGGGCTGGGACTCCTCCCGACCCCATGGGCGGCCGCGGCTGGGCGTTCCCCTTCCGCGGCCTCGTGGGCTGTTGTGGCGTCGATGGCCTCGTCCAAGGAGAGCCTCCGGTAGCCAACCAACTTGCACCGCAGCTTGGAGTCCGCCAGGCCCCACACGAACTGTGTCAGCAAGTTGTCTTCCACCTTCAGGAACCCGCAGTCCACCGTGAGTGCCCTCAGCGCGGCCAGGAAGGTGGCAACAGATTCCCCTTGGGCCTGGACTCGCCGCTGGAAAGGAAGGTCGGCCGGGGGCTGAAGTAAGCGTTGAGGACGTCCAGGATCTCCCCAAACGAGCTTTCCAGGGCCGTGCGGGGCACCAAGAGGCTCTTGGCGAGGCGGACGGTTTGGGTGCCACATGCGTTCAGTAGGAGCGATCGTTTCTTGTCGGGGTGGCGGATCTCGTTGAGCTCCAAATAGCTGATGAGCTGGTCGACCCATGCGTCCCAGGTTTCTGGCTGTGACGGATCGAAGCGCTCAAGTGTTACATGAGAGGCGGCCATGGCTCTGTCTGGGAAGGCGTGCGCCGGGGCGAGCGGTGCGGTGCTGCTCTCGGGGTCAGCGATGCGATGCTCGGCGAGCGGTGCGGTGCTGCTCTCGGGGTCAGCGATGCGATGCTCGGCGGTGTCCTTTTCGTTGCTCATGGAGTCACGGAAGGCGTTGAAATCCCATCCTCGTCGCCACTGTAAAGTACTGGGTTTCAGGCCTCATGACTCGGACGACGACATAAGAGAAGACGCGTTTATTCGTACTTCACACAAGACAAGAACAAACAGTAACGGCCGGAGGCCAACTATATACAGTTAGGGGGGACGGCCCCATATTCCTATTGGCGGGTTTGAATTGCCCGCCAATGCTGCCATTGGTTCTCTACTGGCGAGCTCAGGAACCTAGTCCCTATTGTTCTCAGAGAGCGAAGCTTGGCTGTATTTCGCCAGCTCTGCTTTCCGATCCCAGGACACAACAATCACCTCCCCCCTGCTGCTCACACTAACAAAGGTGTGTTACTATGCCACTCTTAAGTCCATTCTGTTGCCAAGCTGGAAAGGGATGAGAAGACAGGGCTTGAAAATATTTTTGGTGGGGAGGGGGAACCACAGAAAGATTAGGTGGAGGGAGAAAGTAAGGAATGTGAAGAGAATGAAAAAGAGGGCAAGAAATTAAGGGGAGGAGAGGGAAAGGCCTTGCTGCAACACACGGACTGCGACTTTGCTTCAGTCCTGCAGAAAGGCCAATCTGGCCGACAGGGCGCCATTTTACTCCACTGGGACCTCCCTGTACCCCTAGTGGCTGCAGCCAGAACTGCATCAAAAGGAAAATCACTGAAAAGGCTTTTGGCTCGATGCTGGCTTCAGGGGACCTTGAATTTCATCGACCTCCCCCAGTTGAAGGCCCCAGAGACAGACACTGTTTGCAAGGAAATTGTCCGGTATTTTAAACAATGTGTCTAGTACGGAGCCTTCCTTCTTTCCCCCTTTCTGTATTCTGAAGGATTCTGGAAATCTTCCGAAGCACCACCGAAAGCGACGTGAACAGAGCAGATACCAGCAAACCCTGTGAAGGACTCCCTGGGAAGGCTTTTGCTTTGACGTTCAGAGTCTACCTGGAGGCTCTGTTAGGGGCCTCCCCGGGCCTGATTTAGTGCGCAGCCTTCCCACAGATATCGGCGGAGGAGGCGGGAAAGAGATGGCTGGGCCTAGTCCTGACCCTTTTGCTAGCCGTCTCCTTCTGTCTCTAACCAGTGATGTTTCTATTTCAGGGGATGATCCCCTGCTTTGTGATGGGGCTGGAGCGAGTCATGTTTTCATTCTCCTGTCGACACAGGGATGCTCTGCGATTCTCATCTGCGGCGACGACATGGCCTCCTCCCTCCCCTCCCCTCCCTCCCTCCCCTCCCTCCTCGCTCCACTCCTTCATTTCCCAGAGGAGGCAACAGACGGTCCTGTAATTTGGTTGCATGCGCTCGACTGAAGCAACACCTGCCTCCATCCCAGGGGGACCTAGAAGGGCTCATCCCAAACCAACGAAGAGCCAGAGATGGATCTGAAGCAGAGAGAGAAAAAGAGAGAGAGAGAGAGAGAGAGAGAAGAAAGAGAAGAGAGAGAGAGAGAGAGAGAGAGAGAGAGAGAGAGAGAGAGAGAGAGAAAGAAAGAAAGAAAGAAAGAAAGAAAGAAAGAAAGAAAGAAAGAAAGAAAGAAAGAAAGAAAGAAAGAAAGAAAGAAAGAAAGAAAGAAAAGTCTTTTTGTTTAAAGGTAAAGGTAAAGGTTCCCTTGCTCGAAAGCCAGTCGAATCCGACTCTAGGGTTGCGGTGCTCATCTCCGTTTCAAAGCCGAAGAGCCAGCGCTGTCCGAAGACGTTTCCGTGGTCATGTGGCCGGCATGGCTAAACACCAAGGTGCACGGAACGCTGTTACCTTCCCACCGAAGTGGTACCTATTTATCTACTTGCAATTTCTTGCTTTCGAACTGCTAGGTTGGCAGGAGCTGGAACCAGAGACGGGAGCTCACCTCGTCATGCGGCACTCACGGGTCTTGAACTGCTGAACTACTGACCTTCCACAGCCTGCAGTTCTGCATCTTAACCACTTGAGCCACCACAGCTCCTATCTTTTTGTTTACAGAGACTGAAAAAGCAAAGGGCAAAACAAAGTGTCTTAATTTTGCATACCTGGTACAATGTGTGGCGTTATTTTGTCTGGTCTTAATCAAAGGTATTCAGTGGCGTTTATTTTTTGTATTTCGCTGTGGCCTGGCACAACTACTTACTTCTTCCCCACCCACCCCTTTTGCATCCAGTATGTAAATCTCAGCACGCACGGGGACCTGCGATTTGGGTCTCATATTTTATAGACAGGGAGGAAAGAGGAAGAAAGGATGGGTGCGACACAGAACGAAGGAAGAGCAGGAGAGGAGAGGAGAGGAGAGATCAGTCGAGAAGAAGAGATAATCTCAAATCGTTATTCCTCTGGATGCCCTACGAAAGCCCCTCTCCAGGGCGGCTCCCAAATGCCGTGCAAAAGAGGCCGCTTCTCTCCTCATCGCTGAGAAAGAGGCTGAGGGCCTCATTTGGGAGCCTGCTGAAAGGCGGCTCAGGGGTCCCCCAACCTGTCCGAGGTGCCTCGTTGAATTATTAATTGGTACCACTCAACAGAGCCAGGCATCGGGGAGGGAGCGGCTGGAGATATTGATGCGCAAACCCCACCCTGATCGAGGCAAGTGGGAGGTGGGCCTTCCTCGTGGAGGGGCTCGATGCCAGTGCCGCCGTGAGGGGATGGAGGAGGAGTAACATGACTCACATCTACTCATTGGTTAAGATACAGTCGAGTCTAGTAGCATCTTCGAGACCAATAAGATTTGGGGGCTATGAGTTTTCAACAGGTTTCGTACCCCGAAAGCCTTGTTGATCTCTAAGGTTGGTCTCTGAGGTGGACTTGAATCGAGCCGTTCTACTGTAGACCAACGTGGTAACCCTCTAACACTAATTTTCATCTCTTAAGTGCTGACGGGTCTTGTCTGATGGATTAATTTCTTAAAATCTGCAAAATTTGGTTCGGACCTTTGGTTTGAGTAATGAACGGTGACTCCGCCGTACTCTTAGAAGGATACTTTTACACATCTATCTCCTATTTTGACATATTTATTACTTCACTGTTCCCCCCAATGAAATCCAAGCAAATGGTGACCGTATGAACTTACCTTCTTATTGCTATTAAGTCTTGGCATATGTCAAAACATCTTCAGTTGTATGCTAATTGGCTGGTCACCTATGTAGAGGCATCTGCCTAGATCTATGAACTGTTAACTTCCATTTCAATGTATCTGAGGAAGTGTGCATGCGAAAGCTCATACCTTGAATAAACTCTTGTCAGTCCTAAAGAAGCCGCCGGACTCAGACTTTGTTCTACTTCTTCATGGGAAAACTGTAAACTTGCTGACGATTCCTAGAGCAATGTGACATCACTTCTGGGGTTGCCGTTAACCTGACGCCAGCAAAAAAGTTGTGGTGGTGGGGCCCCTCGCAACCCTGCTTGTGACTGGGGCAGGATGCCAGATGAGGCGTCAACGTGGCAAATGGGGTTCAATGTGGCCAAGTGCAAAGTGATGCACATTGGAGCCAAAAATCCTAAATATAAATACACATCGATGGGGTCTGAACTGGCAGAGGTTGAGCAAGAGAGAGATCTTGGAGTCGTAGTGGATAACTCAATGAAAATGTCTAGACAATGTGCAGCTGCAATAAAGAAGGCCAATGCTATGCTGGGGATTATTAGGAAGGGAATTGAAAACAGATCAGCCAGTATCATCATGCCCCTGTATAAATCATTGGTGCGACCTCATTTGGGATACTATGTACAGTTCTGGTCGCCACACCTCAAAAAGGATATTATAGCATTGGAAAAAGTGCAGAGAAGGGCAACTAGAATGATAAAAGGGTTGGAACACCTTCCCTATGAAGAAAGGTTAAAACGCTTGGGGCTCTTCAGCTTGGAGAAACAACGGCTGAGGGGTGACATGATCGAGGTTTGTAAGATTATGAATGGGATTGAGCAGGTTGAGAAAGAAGTCCTTTTCTCCCTTTCTCACAATACAAGAACTCGTGGGCACTCCATGAAATTGCTGAGCAGTCGGGTTAGAACAGATAAAAGGAAATACTTCTTCACCCAAAGA
This sequence comes from Gekko gecko, assembly GCA_029375565.1. Lineage (NCBI taxonomy): Eukaryota > Metazoa > Chordata > Lepidosauria > Squamata > Gekkonidae > Gekko > Gekko gecko. The sequence goes on along the minus strand of JAPDNY010000007.1, from coordinate 165,582,837 downwards.
GTGATTAACATATGGAATTCACTGCCACAGGAGGTGGTGGCAGCTACAAGCATGGGCAGTTTCAAGAGGGAATTAGATAAACATATGGAGCAGAAGTCCATCAGTGGCTATTAGCCACAGGGTATAGATGGGAACTCTCAGTCTGGGGCAGGTGATGCACTCTATTCTTGGTGCTGGAGGGGGCAGCAGTGGGAGGGCTTCTGGTGTCCTGGCCCCACTGCTGGATCTCCTGATGGCACGTGGTATATTTTGGCCGCTGTGTGACAGAGTGTTGGACTAGATGGGCCATTGGCCTGATTCAATATTGGCTACTGAGGTGGCTTTTCCAGGTGGCATATCCAGTGGGAGGAGACTTGTGAGGGCGAGAGCGCTCATGCCACCTTTGAATAAGTAGGAAGTAAGTCATGGTCCCCCAAGAGGCACTAGAGAATAGAAACCTCAAAGAGCCCAATAAGGCCTGTGGACCTTATATTGGGCCCTTGTACATTAAGGTCACGAGCCATACTCGCAGCTGCAAAAAGTTCCCTTGTATTTCTCAGAGCTGTCTCAGCTGTCCCACCTACCTCACAGGGTGACTGTTGTGGGAAGGGGAAGGGAAAGAGCCAGTTTGGTGCAGTGGGTAGGAGTGCAGACTCTAATCTGGGAGAGCCACGTTGATTCCCCCACTCCTCCTGATGCAGCTGCTGGTGTGACCTTGGGTCAGTCACAAGTTCTCTCAGAGCTGTTCTCTCACAAGGAGTCCTTGAAAGAGATCTCTCGGCCCCACCTGCTTCACAGAGTGTCCGTTGTGGGGTGGGGAAGGGAAAGGCAAAGGAGATTGTAAGCTGCTCTGAGACTCCTTTAGGTAGCAAAGGGCAGGGTATAAGTCCAATCCCCTTCTCCTCCGCCTCCTGTGTTAGTCTGCAGTAGAATAGCTAGATTCAAGTCCAGAGCCAGTTTGGTGTAGCAGTTAAGAGCAATGGGCTCTAATCTGAGAGACCCGGGTTTGATTCCCCCACTCCTCCACATGCAGGTACTGATGTGACCTTTGGTCTTGTCTGATGTTCTCTCAGAGCTGTTCTCTCATAAGCAGTCCTCAAAAGAGCTCTCTCAGCCCCACCTGCCTCACAGGGTGTCTGTTGTGGGGAGGGGAAGGGAAAGGAGTTTGTAAGCCACTCTGAGACTCCTTCAGGTAGTGAAGGGCAGGGTATAAGTCCAATCTCCTCCTCCTCCACCTCCTGAGGAGATGTGTTGGTCTGCAGTAGAACAGCTAGATTCAAGTCCAGAGCCAGTTTGGTGTAGAAGTTAAGAGCAGTGGGCTCTAATCTGGGAGAACCAGGTTTGATCCCCCCATTCCTCCACATGCAGCTGCTGGTGTGACCTTGGGGTCAGTTACAAGTTTTCTCAGAGCTGTTCTCTCAAGGGCAGTTCTCTCAGAGCTCTCTCAGCCCCACCTACCTCACAGGGTTTCTGGCATGGCTATTTGTGTCCAGAAGAGGGCAACCAGGATGGTGAAAGGGTTTGAATCCAATTCTTACGAGGAAAGGCTGAGAGAGTTGGGTATGTTTAGCCTGGGAAAGAGAAGGCTTAGAGGGGACATGATTGCAGTCTTCAAGTATTTGAAGGGCTGTCATGTAGAAGACGGAATAGATCTATTCTCTCTCGCTCTGGATTGCAAGACTAGATCTAATGGGTAGAAATTACCGGCTAAATATCAGGAGAAACTTCCTAACTTTAAGAGGGGTTGAGCAGTGGAACAGTCTGCCTCAGGAAGTGGTGGATGCTCCTTCGCTAGACATTTTCAAGCAGAGGCTGGATGGCCATCTTTCGGGTATGTTGTAGGTATGTAGGGCTATCTTTTGGCTATGCTCCTGCAGAGTGCAGGGGGTTGGACTAGATGACCTGCAAGGTCCCTTCCAACTCTAACATTCTATTATTCTAATTAGGGGGCAGGGCTACAAAATGCCCCACTGTAGCTACGGGCCTGGTGGTCAAGCATTCGCCAGGCAGGGAGTCCCAGGGTCGGTCCCCGGCATCTCCAGCGGAAAAGGTCAGGTGATGTGAACGACCAAGTTCTCTCAGAGCTGTTCTCTCAAGGGCAGTTCTCTCAGAGCTCTCTCAGCCCCGCCTACCTCACGGGGTGTCTGTTGTGGGTAGGGGAAGGGAAAGGAGATTGTGAGCCACTCTGAGGCTCTTTCGGATAGTGAAGGACGGGGTATAAACCCAGTCTCCTCTTCTACTCTATTTACAGCCAGCATGGGAAAATGGTTAGGGTAGGATCTGGGAGACCTAGATTCGAACCCTCCCCACTCTGCTGTGGGAGGCTCGCTGGGGGGGCCTGTGGCCAGTCACACCCTCTCATCCTCACCTACCTCACAGGGTTATTGTGAGGGTAAAATGGGGGTGCGGAGGACAACGTCAATTGCTTGGGGTCCTCCTTGGGGAGAAAGGGAAGGTATAAATGAAGTAAGTAAATAAGTTAGAAGAGGATGGGACATCCTATCACAGCGAACTCCACCAGATTACACAGCTCTTCATCAGCTCCCAAACTGGAGGAAGGAGAATGACTCTCATTCTCCAGGAATCGTTCGCTCTATACAGGCTCCGGGTGCAGACGACTGCTGGCGCCCGCTTTCTGTTCCTTCTGTTGGGATCTAGGGACAGAGTTGGCCAGGGACACCCAGTAGCTCAGGAGCCCCAGGTGTAGAGTTGCCAACCTCCAGGCGGCTATTATATCAAACAAAGAAACACTGTGGTAAAATGGACAATAACATTTAATAATTTCTATGAACATCAGTTGGTATATCGATTCAAACTTTTTACAATGTGGCTCAGGGAATTCCGACGTTTTCAAGGAAAAGTCCAGCATCCTCCCTTCAAAGAGTTGCAGCCAAAACTTCTTTTTTACTTTCTTCACATTATTGCCGCTTAACTTCTTTTTTAATTCCCTCGAATTATCTCGGAACAAACATGGTTATTGAGAATGGAAAGAAACATGAAGCTGAACGGGATATAGTTTTGTTCTACTTTTTACATTTTTTAAAAAAGTTATTAATAATTTTTTAACTTTAACAATTTTAAACTTACTTCCAGTTCCGTTTCAAGTGTTTGAATTGACGGTCATAGGAATTATTAAATGCTATTGTCAATTTTATCACCGTGTTTCTTTGTTTGATATAATTTCCTGGAACTGTGATCCCTTCTTTGGTTTACTCAACCTCCAGGTGGCACCTGGAGATCTCCTGGGATTACGCCTGATCCCCAGGTGACCGAGATCTGTTTATCTGGAGGGAATGGCTGCTTTGGAAGGAGGACTCTACGGGAGTTTTACCCAGCCGAGGTCCCTCCCTTCCTCAAACCCAGCTCTCCTCTGGCTCAACCCCCAAAATCTCCAGGTATTTCCCATACTGGAGCTGGCATCCCTAGCTCTGTGAAATGCTCCCTGTGGCTCTTGAGCACTGTCCCTCCATGTGGCAGCTGCCCCATGTTTCAAGGAAGTGGGCAAGGCCCTTGCTCAGTGGGTCCACGCATCACGAAACAGCTGCTGGTGGGCGAATGGGGTGCTGGCCTCCTGCCAGGGATGGAAGTCAATGTGGCTCTTTTGGTTGATGGTCACTGTGAACATGGCTCACTGCAAGCTCTAGATGAGTGAGTACTATGAGATTAGGCAGCCTACTGGTTTTCTGGCTGCCCAGTTCACCAGTGGGTGCTGTCTCTGAGCTGGCAGAAGTGGTCACAAGCTTGGTGCTGGAGCTCTCGGACTGATTCTTCTGAGGGACTTCAACATTCGTGTTGAGGGCACCTTTGATTCTTCTGGAGGACTTCAAAGTTTGTGTTGAGGGCACCTTTGATTCTTCTGGGGGAACTTCAACATTTGTGTTGAGGGCACCTTTGATTCTTCTGAGGTTCTTCAACGTTTGTGTTGAGGGCATCTTTGATTGTTCTGGGGGACTTCAACATTCATGTTGAGGTCACCTTTGATTCTTCTGGTGGACTTCAACATTCGTGTTGAGGGCACCTTTGATTCCTCTTGGGGAACTTCAATGTTTGTGTTGAGGGCACCTTTGATTCTTCTGGGGTTCTTCAACGTTTGTGTTGAGGGAACCTTGGCTGGGCCACCTCAGGATTTCATGTCCTCGTGGGCCACTGTGGGTCACCCCAGATTATGATGGGCCAAACTCATGGGAAAAGACATATCCTGTGTAAAACTTCTTTGCTGAGCTGTTGCAGGGTGGGGTGGTTTGGGAGCTGGAGGTTACATAAGAACATAAGAGAAGCCATGTTGGATCAGGCCAGTGGCCCATCCAGTCCAACACTCTGTGTCACACAGTGGCCAAAACCCAGGAGGTCCACCACCAGGCCCAGCTTCAGCCTGTGCTGTGGTTTAACCACGACCTCCTCAAGGCACAGATGAATGTGGTGTCAACCTTCCGTAGAGGTGTGGAGGCCAATTAAAATGGACTGTCCACAGAGAAACCAACTGGACTCCAGAACGCTGTAGGGGATTTTAGGACGTGCAATGGCAGCTCTAGGAATATGAAGCTACTGGAAGATCTGGGAATGTAAAGCTCCTGGAAGCTAGTGACAGATTTGCCTGCTTTTTTGCCCTCGAGGAGGTATCTGACAACGTGCTTTACTACAGAGCTGGGAGACTTGTAGATGGCAGGGAGACATCTAGAGGGACGTTAGAGGGGCATAGACATCTAGAGGGCCAGTTTGGTGTAGTGGTTAGCAGTGTGGACTCTAATCTGGGAGAACAGGGTTTGATTCCCCACTTCTCCACATGGAGCCAACTGGGTGACTTTGAGTCAGTCACAAGTTCTCTCAGAGCTTTTTCTCTCACAAGCAGTTCTCTCAGGACTATCTCAGCCCCACCTACCTCACAGGGTGACTGTTGTGGGGAGGAGAAGGGAAAGGAGATTGTAAGCCACTCTGAGACTTGGTGTGAAGGGTGCGGTATAAATCCAATCTCCTCCTCCTCCTCTTCTTCTTCTGCAAAACAATTGGAGTGAAGCTGAAAGACCTGGCTATAGAGCTCACTGGACGACCTATGAGGTAGGGGTGACAGTGACTAAGAAAACATACTACTCCAAGAAGCATCTTTGTCCCTCGGGGAGGGGCTGTGGCTCAGTGGAAGAGCTTTTGCTTGGCATGCAGACAGTCCCGAGTTCAATCCCCAGTGTCTCCAATTTAAAAGTTTCACATGGGAGGTGATGTGAAAGACTACCAGTCTGAGTAGGTAATATTGAGTTAGAGGAACCAATGGTCTGATCTGGTATAAGGAAGCTTTGTGTGTCCCACTACCACAGCACCAGCAAGAGGACTTGAAGGGTAACTGAACTTTCCCAGATATGACAGGGTCCAGCTAGCCCTTGCTGTCTCAAGAGTATAATATGGGACCCTGTACATTTATTATGGCATCGAGCCAAGCATTTACCAAAACACATATATTACATTTAACCCAATGGGCATTTATCAAAACACATATATTACATTTAACCCAACGGGCCCTACTGTACGTGTATATATATATATATATTAGTACATTTATTATGGCATCGAGCCAAGCATTTATCAAAAAACATATATTACATTTAACCCAACGGGCCCTACTTATACAGGTGATTCGGTTGCTGTTTTCATGGCCCTCTTCCTCCCCCTTCATGCTGCATTATTATTTTTTTTGGTATGCATTACGCTCTCTTGATGTTCCGGTTCTCCGATTACAAAATCCAATTTACTGGGAGCACTTTCCTGTTTTTATGCTATTGTTCTTTAATTTGGGGGTCCAGTTCTATTGCAGTGATTACTGTATCTACCATACTCGATGTTTTTCACATTGCACTAGAATTCTGTAGCCTGCCTTGAGTCGGGGTGAGAACGGCGGGTGACCAACAAACTCGATCAGTCAGTTCAAATCAGTCAGTCAATAAGGTGTAGAGTAGACTAGGGCTGTTCCCGTGTGGTTCCCTCCCTCTCCCAAACCACAAACCTTGTTGTATCTTTCTGGAACCTTCCAGCATGCTTCTTGTCTTCCTGGTCCAGCACTCTAACCACTACACCACCCTGGCTCTCAATATTCAACACATAAAATCTTTTGCCCCGCCCCAAATCTCCCTGCCACCCAAAAGCTGGCTTCCGGTGGTCTGCCTTCCCGACTGCTGTTAAAGACACCATCAAACCAGTCGAGTGCAAAGCAAACCCAGCCTGCTCTTTCCACAGTAAAGAAGGAGAAGAGATTGGATTTATACCCCGCCCTTCACTCAGAGTCTCAGAGCGGCTTACCGTCTCCTTTCCCTTCCTCTCCTCACAACAGACGCCCTGCGAGGTAGGTGGGGCTGGGTGAGAGGGCTCCTCTTGAGAGAACTGCTCCGAGAGAACTTGTGACTGACTCAAGGTCATCCGCATGAAGGAGTGGGGAATCAAGCCCGGTTCTCCCAGATTAGCGTCTGTGCTCCTAGCCACTACACCAAACTGGCCACCTTTAGAACCCACAGACTAGGTAGGGGCTGATGTGCCCCCCCACTGTAACATCCCCACATACACACTCCTGCCCCCTACGGAGCAGATCAAGCCAGGCAGCGTCTGGTTGGCGGGGCTTGTGGCTTTGAGAAGAGGCCGGCCGGCTCAGCGGCAGGACTTGGCCCTGCTTTGAGGGAGAGGCAGGAGTAAACCCCCCCCCACACACACACACTCACCTTTTCCTCGGATCTAACAGCAGGTGAATCGAAGCAGCAGCGATCCATGGAAGGAGCCGGACACTCAGCCAGGTCGGAGACAGTGTAGGTTTGGCCCACGGCCACAAATTGTGTATGGATCGTGCCCTGCTGTGGGGATACCGCCACTAGGCTCCGGCTGGTTTTCAATTCAATTTAAACTGCGAGCGAGTCCGTCGGAAAGGGAATTCCTTGGGCTCATGCTTGAATTCAGCAGGTGCAAACCTGTCCTTCGCCCCACAATTACCTTGCCTGCTTTTGCTGCGGCCATATGACCAAAAATCCCCCACCCCACCACTGCCGCCTTCTGTGTTCCTTCGCTCTGAACATTTCTTCCCTACTCCCCATCTTTTGGGAGGATATATCTCAGGCTTCCACTAACCTGAATGGCCCAGGGCTAGCCGAATCTCAGCCCCGGTCTATATTTGGATGGGAGACCACCGAGGAATACCAGGGTAGTGATGCAGAGGCAGGCAACGGCAAACCGCCTCTGAATGTCTCTTGCCTTGACAACCCCTTGAGGGGTCGCCATAACTTGGCTGAAACTTGACAACACTTTCTATTATCCTCCATCTCGGGCTGCAAGCTGAATATAACCCTTTCCTGGGACTCAGCGGGGACCAGTGCTCCCTCTAAGCTGTGGGGTCTTGTGAGGAAAAATTCTACTTTGCCAGCTGCTGGCGTTAAAGTTGTGAGGGAGCGATTTGGCTACAGCATAAATTAGTTTGCTCTGGAGCCCTCCTTCCTGAGGAAAGACAAAAACGTGTGAGCCAGATGCTAAAAAACTGTGATCTAGCTCACACTAATTCAGCTTAGAGGGAACACTGGCGGGGACTGACTTCTGAGCAGGCCTGCCTGGGATTTCTCCTTCCCTCCGTTACACTGTAATGTGGTCCTTTTAAAGTGTCTTTGTGGTCTTAATCTGTGATTTCTTTAAACCTTGTCAATTGGACTGCTTGATTGTCTTCGATGTGTTGGTGTTTTGTTTTGTTTTTTGAAAATCTGCTTCTATTGTTTTCCAGTTCTTCAATCCTAGCCTCACAACATAGTTTTGTTTGATTGTCTTGCCTTTATCGTAATTTGTAATCTTCCTTGGATCTCGGTGAGGTACGTGGGCTACAAATGAAGTTATTATTAAATCTATTATTGTAATCTATTATCATCGACGACGACGGCATTCCGCCCATCTTCTGTTCTCACAGGGCCCACCCACGTGGCCAACAAATCAAAACACAGGCATTAAAACCTCATCTTGAAAGCCATTAAAACCAACACACTGATGCACCATGGGTAAGCGAGTTAAAACCAGAGATGATGGTGATGATATAATGATGATTTAGGACAGCATTTGACTAATTTGGTGTTTATTTATTGACAGTCATAATTGGAGATTTTAAATTGTGGGTATGTTTTTGTTTTTGTTTTGTAATTGCGCTTTTATTTACACCGTAAGCTGCCTTGAGTGCCACAAGGTAGAAAGGCGGCTAATAAACAGATAAAGATGTAAGTAAATGAATAAAGGAGAGTCTACGCATGCCTGCGGAATCACGGAAAACTCCGGATCACCCCTGTGATCCTCCAGTTTGAATCCTATTTGTACTTACATACGATCCTTGTTTAAGAAAGGCCAGGATCTTCCCCATGGTTTGGGGGGGGGCAGAATTTGAGCATGCAGTGGCTAATCTCGTGAGTTTATGGCCACCCAACGGGAGGGCTGTTTCCACACGGGGACAGGCTTGCGCAGTTTCTTTGCCCCAACCTCCCAGGAGTAGCCAACCCCCTCCCCTGGGCCGTTCGGGCACTTACAGTTTTAAAAATAGCATTAGAATACTGTCAGATCAACGTATACTACTGTAACAATAGGCGTCCCAGGTTTTGTAAACTCTCAGCTCTTTCTTTCTTTCTTTCTTTCTTTCTTTCTTTCTTTCTTTCTTTCTTTCTTTCTTTCTTTCTTTCTTTCTTTCTTTCTTTCTTTCTTTCTTTCTTTCTTTCTTTCTTTCTTTCTTTTTTAAAAAGCAAGTCTCTAGCCTCTAAAAAAGCAAGTCTCAACTGAAGAGTTCTATTTCCTGTTTCCTGACATTTTGTCTGTCTGTCTGTCTGCCTGTCTATTTAAAATGTTCACTAGCATCCTTTCTACCTTGCAGAACTCAAAGTTCACCATGGAAATAAAATGACACGGTTAAAAACACAATTTAAAATCTCAGTTAGGACTGCTAATACGTAAAGAACCAAATCAGTCAAATGCTGGCCTAAATCAAACTGTCTTCAGCTGCCTCCTGAAGGCTGAGAACGAGGAGGCCAGGCACCTTCCTGGGGAGATCATTCCGTAATTGTGGGGCTGCCCCTCATGTCGGTGGGTCCAGTCGGAGGCCACTCCCTACGACCTGAAGTCTCCATGAGGGAAAGGTCTAGAGACTTTGAATCTGGATTCTCCCACCCGGGCTTTATTGTGATCTTTCCCCAAAACAAAGCAGGTTTCAGACAGATCAGAGAAAACCTGGAGGAACGCCCCCCCCCCGGGAAATACACAAATGTACCATGATGCTTCCCAACCACATTGAACCTGGGACAGAAAAACCTACGTGGAAATGGCCTAGATGCGGCCAGGAAGATGAAACCGGCATCCTGCAAGTTCATCCCATCTCAAAGCCACCGTGTGGTGGTTAGAGCACAGGACTAAGGTCTGGAGGGCCTGTGTTCAAATTCCCCCGTCGGACACGGAAGCTCTCTGGGTGACCACGGGCCTGCCTGTCCCGCCTACCTCGCAAGGCTTGTTGTGGTGAGGTTTAAATGGAGGAACGGAGAAGGAAATTATAAGCTGCTGCTTTGGGAAGGGAAAGCTGGGTATAAATATCTAAATAAACACAACACTTGTTTGTTGGTCTCCTACAGTGCTACTGACCTGGCTGGCCCAGGCAGGCCTGATTTCATCAGATCTCGGAAGCTAAGCAGGGCCGGCCCTGGTTAGCACTTGGATGGGAAACCTCCAAGGAATACCAGGGTCATGACGCGGAGGCAGGCAACGGCAAACCACCTCCAAAGCGTCTCTCAGCTGCGACTTGACCCCACTTTCCACCACCACCGAGGTATTCCCGGACCTGAGTCTAAAGACCGACACGGCCGCCCTCCGAAACGAAATTAATAAAAGGTAACAGCAACCTAATTTCAGAGGGGCCGCGGGAGCGTACTATTTAGAAACGGAGGTGTGTGAGTGTAAGAGAAAAGGCTACGGAGCAAATGCAGCATCGACACAGGGTCATTTCACAGGGCTCTGCAGAGAAGATAAATGGCGTCAGGTAGAAACCACCGGAAACGTTGATTATCTGCACGCTCCGTTCACTTCCATTGGGGCTGAATCCAATGGACGTTCCCAGAACACATCAGACCTTGTTTTTTTCTCTCCTGTTCCACCTTAAGGGAAGATTGAAAGAGGGGAACACAGAGGGGGGAAAAAACCCAGCTTTATTTGATCCTTTTATTTATATGCAAAACAGCGCACCATTCATGAGAGATATGAAAACTGCTTCCGATAGAAACCAGGTTTGTTTGTTTTTTTTCTATTTTTCACTACAAAATATTGCCTTATACAAAGCAACACACGCACACCAAAAAACCCTGAAAAAGACTAAAATCTTTGGATAACAGATGTATACTCTCTCTCTCTCTTTTTAAAACCTTTCTCTAAAACACACTTTGCTCTCTTTTTTTTTTGTTCTGTTTTAAGAGATTCACAGGGGGGGGGAAAGAGCATGAAATATTTTCTGGTTGTACATTTTTTTGGTTGTCAAAAAGGAAAGTAGTCCTGTTTTATTTTATTACCCTTAAAATGGAAACAAACAAAAAAAAGTCTGTAAAAACCACACACTTACGCATACACACACACACACACAGACAAAACTACTTCCCTTATATTCTGCAAAATACTTTTTTAAAAGACAGGGTTACAGATCATAACGAGTTACGACGACACGGATCATTTCTTCTTCGAAAGGAAACAAACCAAAACCGAGACGTCCCAGTGAAGTGCTAATATTTCGAACCCACACCCAAGAACAAAAAGGGAGGGGGAAATATTCTCAAGGACCAAGTGGGAGATCTATAAAACACACGCTTGGAAACTGAGAAGTGCAAGAGACCAGAGCCGAAGGGAAACCCGCCAGGGGCCGGTTCCCTGGGACAAACACACTTCCGAAGTTAAAAAAAACAACAACCCAGTATTCCACCAAAGAAGAGAAATGTAAACACAGCGACTATCCAAAAAAACCGGCGTTGGCACAAAAGAAGAAGTCCTCAAGGCGACATGGTTACCGCTCTCCAAAATGAGGGGGGGAGGAAGAAATAAATTTAAACGAAATAAATACTCCACTCCTTCTACCTTAAGTTAGAGAATAAATAGGGTTATTCTGAGCTGCACTCCGGGGGGTCACACCGTTTAAGGTCACAAGGAAATTGAGCGTTTTCTTGTCTTTTTTTCTTTTTTGGATCTCAAGAAAGGGGCACTTGACAGCAGTGTGATTCCGGACCAGGGGGAAGAGGAGAAACCCACCTGCCTAGCCCTGGGGGAGGGGGGGTCTCTCCTTGTATCCTCTCCCTGCCCCCGACGGCCCAGGCCCAGCAGGGCGAGGGGAACCAGGCTGGGCGCCGTCGGTCCCCCTCGGTTGCTTCTTCTCAAGCTTCTCTTGGGAGGGCCCGACTGGGGAAAGCCCTTTTAAGGCACCAGCTTAAAGCCAAGGGGTCTCCGCCAGGCTCGGGGGCGGGGGTGGGGGACTGGGGGTGTCCGCCGCTCCGCTGCCTGGGGGAGAGGGGGACGAGTGGGGCAGCCCGGAGCCGGGCGAGGGGAGGCGAGGGAGCCGTCGGGGCTGCCGGAGCGGGCCAGCAAGAGGCGCCGGCCGTGCGCCCTCCCCCTTCCCCAAGGCGCGCCCGCCTGGGCATGGCGGGTCTCCTCCGGCCCTACACGTCGAGGACGTGGTTGAGATAGGAGATGTAGCAGATGGCCAGGCGGAGGATCTCGATCTTGGAGAGCTTCTTGTCGGGCGGGAGGGTGGGCAGGAGCTTGCGGAGCTCGGCGAAGGCCAGGTTGAAGGCCTCGACGCGGATCCGCTCGCGGGTGGCGTGGGCCGAGCGGTACTTGGCCGTGGCCCGGCGGCGGCGGCGCTTCTCCTCGCGGCTCAGCGGCTGCGGCGGGTGGGGCGGCGGGCGGCCCTCGCCGTCGGGCGCCTCCAGGTCCGAGGCGCAGCAGCTGCGCAGGCCCCGCGCCTCCAGCGACTCCGGGTCCGACGGCGCCGACGACGGGTGGTCCGAGTCCGCCGCCTGGTCCGGGCTCAGCATCATCTGCGGGGAAGCGGGGCGAGAAGGAGGCCGTCAGCCGCGCGGTCCCGGCACCGCTCCAGCCCAGCCCGACGGGACGGGACGGGACGGCGGGAGGGAAGGGCGCGTCGGTTCTCCTTCGCGGCCCCCTCGAACACCCTGCCGGGCGCGGCCCCCTCGAAAACCATTCCGACTGGCAGGCGGCTCTGCCGTGGCCAAACCAACCCCGACCCCCCGGACTCCCAGAGCCGTCGAGCCTAACCCCTCGGCCCTGCGGCCTCTCCCCAACCCACACCCCCAGGCGCACTCCCGGGGCTACCGGCTCCAGGGGGCCAAGCACGGTGGAGAGGGGGCTTCTTCCCACCCCCGCCCCAGCGAAGCCAGCTTGCGCCCCAGCAGCGCCCGTCCAGCCAGCCGGCCAGCCCACCCGCCCACCCCCCGCGGCAAAGGGGCCGCCGGAGCCCACCAGCGCCCCCTCCCCTCCGTCCTCCCCCTCGCCCACCCGGAGGACTCCAGCCCGGCTCCGGCGTCCCTCACGCGGGGAAGGGGTCGGCGCGGCGGCCCCGGTTCCCCCTCCGAGGATCCCGGGCGTCGGCAAAGCCCCCGGCTCAAGCCCTTTCTGGATCGAGGACCCCTCCGGGTCTGGGACCTCCCCGCGCCACCCCGCCCGGCTTCTGTGACACCGGCCAGTGTCGCTAGGAGGAGGACTGTCCTTAGAGTCATCTAACTTGCAATCACACAATAAAATGATACCCACAACAACAACAGCAACAGGGACAGTCATTATAGCAACAATAAGAAAGAGGTGTCATCGAAAGCGGGCGGGGGGAGTCCCAGGCCAGGCGCCTCCAGAAAGGACGGAAATTCATCATTGAATCCAGAGCTGCTGCATTATTATTATTATTATTATTATTATTATTATTATTATTATTATTATTATTATTATTATTATTATTATTATTATTATTAGGTTTTAATGATGAATTTGTGTGCCGGCTTTTAAGGTGAGAGAATCACAACAATAATCATAACAGCAACAACAAGGAGGAGGCGGCGGCGCTCCTGTTGCGTCCTCCCCCCCCCACCGCCGCCTCCTCCTCCTCCTCCTCCCCCCAGGGTCGCCGGCGGCTGCTGGCCGGGCCCGGCTGCCTCCCCCCGCCGGAGGGTCTCGGGGTGGGGGGGCGTCCGTTTCTCCCCTTTGTCCCCCTCCCGCTGCCCAGCAGGCGCCCGGGGATCGGGGCCCCGAGGAAGCCCCTCCCCGGGAGAGCCCCCGGAGAAGCCTCCCGGGGGTGGTCAGAGCCTCCCGGGCTCGGCTGGCACCCGGAGGAGGGAGCCGGCAGGGAAGGGCGCCCCGATGAAGGAGGACGTCCGCCGGGCCCGGCCCGCCGCCTCGGCCCGCCGCCGCTGGGCCCGGAGGCCGCCTTTCGTTGACTCCCGCTCGGCAGCGCAGCCCCGGCGCCTCCCCGGCCGGCCGGCCAGCCAGCCGCGCTCCCTTCCCCGGGTGGGAACCGGGCGCAGGCCCTGGGTGGGTGTGGGGGGGGCGGGGGAGGTTGAGCCTTAGGGAGCGGGCGGGGGGCGGGCAGGGGCAGGGCCCCCGCGGAGAAGGAGGCAGCCCCCAGCCCCTCCCCCAGCTCCCGCTCTCCCGCCGCCTCTCCATCCTTCCCCCTTCGCCATCCCTCCATCGCCATCCCGCCTTCGCGCTCCCTGGGCTGGGCGCGGAGCGAAGTCCGCCTCGGCCGCCTCCAGACAATGGCCTCCCGCCCCCCCGCCCGGCGCCTCCCCCCGCCTCCCCCCGGGGCCCTCCCGGCGGGAGCCTCCTCCGCCCCCCCCCCCGCCCGGCCTCACCTTGCGGGCTCAGCGGGCGGCCCGGCGGGGGAGCATCCGGCCGGGCGGGCGACGGGGGAAGGGCTGGGCGGCTCCCGGCTTCCCGGCGCGGCGGCTCCGGCTAGACGGCGGCGCTCGGGGGCTCTGCAGCGCCGGGCCGGGCGAGGCGCCTGGGCTGCGGGCGGCGTCGGCGGGGGCGTCGGGAGCCATGGACGGGGCTGGACGGGCCCTCCGCCTCGCCCCGCGACGGAAAGGGGGACCGGGGACCCAGGCCACCGCCGCCGCCGCCTCCCGCTCCGGAGTGACGCCGCTTGGCCGGCCGGCTTTTGTCTCCTCGTCGACGCCGCTTCTCCCGGGGCCGCGCCGCGCCGCGCCTCGCCTCGACGCCCGCCCGGCTCCTCTGGGTCTCCGCCGGCGAGGCGGCCGGCAGATATAGAGGGGGCGGCGGCTGGCGGGCGGGCGGGCGGGCGGGGGGCGGCCAGGCTGGCTTCCCACCCCCACCCCCACCCCCTCCACCCCCGAGGTGGCGGCGGCAGTGGCCGCCCGGGCGCTCCCATTGGACGGCCCGCCAGACGCCGGGCGCTTAATTGGACCTGACATCTGGCACCGGCGGCGGAGGGGGAGAGGCGCGGCTCCGGAGGGCGGGCGACGGTTCGCGTGGGCGCTTCGGACACCCCCCCCCAACTGTTAGGGCTCCAGGAAAGGGACCCCCGAGGGGAGGACCCCGGGCGCACCCCTTGGGCGAAGCAGGTGTGTGTGGGGGGGAATGGCACGGTGGGCTCCCTCCCCACCTGGGAGAAGAGTGAGGCGTCTCCTCTCCCCCCACCCCCCAGCTCGGAGGGAGGGAGCTTTCCTGGGCGAGTGGCCCTGAGTCCAAGCTTAGCAAGGGAAGCACAGACTCTAGGCAGGCTCCCCAGAGGGTAACATGAAAGTAGCCCTGTGAGTCAGGGCAGGGTTCGAATCCAGGACCACCCCAGAGACCAAGAAGAGTCTCGGGGACTGAGCTGTCCAGTGTCAGAGTTCCCTTCCTCTGGTACAAGTTAGAATGGAAATCTCTGCGTCCTTATATGAAGAAACATGTGGAGCAGGGATCCAGCAGCATTCCATGCCCCTTGTCATTTAGTCATGCCGGCCATGTGACCACGGAAACGTCTTCGGACAGTGCTGGCTCTTTGGCTTGGGGCAGGGCTCCAGCAGCATTCCGTGCCCCTTGGCATTTAGTCATGCCGGCCACATGACCACGGAAACATCTTCGGACAGTGCTGGCTCTTTGGCTTGGAAACAGCGATGAGCACCGCATCCCTAGAGTTGGATTTGATTGGCTTTCGAGCAAGGAAAACCTTTACCTTTACTCTGTCTGGGGCAGTGATGCTCTGTATACTTGGTGCTGGGGGGGGCAACAGTGGGAGGGCCTCTGGAGTTCTGGACCCACTGGTGTGTGGCCCAGAGAGTGTTGGACTGGAGGAGCCGCTGTCTTGATCCAACATGGCTTCTCTGTTCTTATATGGAGCAGAGCTCCATGAGTGGCTGTTAGCCACAAGGTCTAGAGAGAACACTCTGTCTGGGACAGTGATGCTCTGTCTTCTTGGTGTTTGTGGGGCAACAGTGAGGGGGCTCGTGAAGTTCTGGCCCCGCTGGTGGACCTCCTGATGGCCCCTGGGTTTTGTCCACCGTGTGACCCAGAATGTGGGACTGGAGGGGCCACTGGCTTCTCTTATGTTCTTATATCCTAGTCTGTCCTCTCCCTGTGAGATTCCTGAATTAGAGGTAGCTGGATATGACTTCATTCATAAATTCAGGACAATGGACTCCCCCCGGGGCTTAAGAGGGACCCAGAGCTCTTATCTCACTGCCGATGCAAACGTTCTGCCCCGGATCATTTCCCCCCTGCTCGAATCGAATGGATTCTCTTTTGCCTCGTACCTCTGCCTCCCAACTCCTCCCTCCGCCGCGCCTCTCCTCCCACCTTCTGACTGGGACAGAAGAACCTCAGGGATCCCAGTTCGGATGCGTATCTCACAAAAGGGAGCTTCGACTCCCAAAAGAGCAAACTCTGGAACTCTCGTAGGTCTCTACGGCAGGGGTGTCGAACTCATTTGTTTTGAGGGCCAGATCTGACATAAATGAGACCTTCTTGGACCGGGCCATGTGTGTCATAAAATGTAATGCCAGGTAGCCGAGATACAAACTTTATAAAGGACACAAACACAAAGGGTTTTTTTTTAACTTAAAATAAAAACACGCTTGAAACATCAGTACTCTCACAATATTTTGTTTATTTAACAGTGTCTGATAACTGACACCTCTTGCTCTGAATTATTGCATCCAAATGTCTGTGCTTTTGCAATCTTGAGCCTGCTGTTCAGGTGTGTATCTGTAAGGTGCAAACCTACGATGACGCAGCAGCAGCAGAACTGGAGGAAGAAGCAGAAGACGGACAGGTCCACTGCGGGTCTGAGAGAAGCCCTCCAGGGGCTTGATCCGGCCCTTGGGTCGCATGTTTGACAGCTCCTGCTCTAAGGTGTTACTGGCCCTAGAATATAGGGACACGAAAGACCACAGTCAAGGCCAGTGTTCATGTTCTCTGGCCACACTGGGGGGGGGGCACCATGCACCCCAGGGGTTCAGCTGGCCAGCCTCCAACCAGCGCTCCCTCTAAGCTGAGTTAGTGTGAGCTAGCTCAGAGTTTTTTTAGCCCCCGGCTCACGGATTTTTATCTTAGCTAAGGAAAGATGGCTCCGGAACAAACTAATTTATGCAGTAGTGTAATGCCAGCAGCTCACAAAGTAGAACTTCTTGCTCACCAGACTCCACAGCTTAGAGGGAGCATTGCCTCCAAGTCCCTGCTGCTTGGGAGGGGGCTGAGAGAGGTGGGAGTGAGTCTTCCTCTTTCCCCTCCACCAAAAAGAATCTGTGCAGCTGGGCCTTTGAGTTAAGGTTCTTTCGCCTCCCCCAGCCCATCCCTTAACCTCCTTCGCAGGGGTGTGGTGAGGATAAATGGAGTGTGGGGGGGGTTGAACTGATTTGAGCTCAGTTGGATCGAAGAGGGCCTTTTTCACACTGGCGAGATGCAGTTCTGCATCTCTGTGGGTCAAGGAACTCTGCGCATGCTCTGGGGAATCAGCTACAGCCTAGGTAACCTTTACTTAGTTGAGTTACTCCAACTTTGTTGCATTTTATTGGAAGAGCTCTGGGCTGTGTGTTGTGTGCCTTCCCTGTATTTTACTTTGCCGTTTCCTCACCACTTCCCCGTTGCAGAATTTGGGGTTTGCTGAGCCTGGGCCTTTCTGTTCTTCTATGCTACGTTGGTTTTGCTATAACTGACTTTGGTTTCTTGATTCTGAAATCCCATAAGCTTTTGCTCTTCTGCTGGCCACCTAGGCGTAAAAATGGCTTTCAGAGCCTAAACGTGTCTGTCTAGGTCTTTTTGACATTGCAGTTAATAAAATATATCTAGGCAAATATATATCATACTAGCAAAAGTTCATCTTGGGATGGTCGGGAGTCAAGTAGGAGATTTGGCAAGTTTGGTATATTTGAATGAACCCCTCCCTTGATTCCTATTGGCTGAAAGGAGTTTAAAAAGGATGCTGTGGTCTTGGTCCACAATCCAGGAACCCCTTGTTCTTTCTGAAGTGTACACTATATCAGATATTGGGATTTTTCTGTGTGCTATTGGGTATTGACACTGAATATATCCTATTGAGTTTTACTAGTGCATAGTTTCGAAGTTAATAAACACTTCTTGTTGGAGGCAACTGTTCTTGCTGTGTTTCTCTTCCTCTGGAGGCCCGAGTTCCCCAGCCAGACTCCACCCACCCATAGAAAAGACCGCTAATGGGGTTGGGGAACCCCCTGGAAGAGGCCTGGACCCTTAAAATTCCCCTACGCTTCATTGTGGGTAAAATTGCAGATGGGATTTCTAACCAAGCTAGTGAAGATTACCAAACACCATTTGCTTCCATATGGTTTCCCATAATTCAATTCCTCTCAGAAAAGGAAGTCGTTCCCTCTTTTGTTAAAGATAAAAAGTGGCTCTGTTTTTAAGCGTGAAGTTTCAAATAATGAATACCCTTAAAATGATATCGTTCTTCCTTATTGGAAACACGGTTGTTTGTGTAAACTCTAATGCGGTTATGGTATCAGTTCTCAGTAGGCAAATAACTGTTCTTCGTATTGTTGCAAGTTGTTTAGACTTTGTTATGTTCATTAATACGTTAACGCGTTCACATTTACATTTAAATTAAAAAAATGGGGGGAAATTCCCCTACAGTCCCCTCCCCACCTTTTATAATAAGTGTTTTTTATAGAGATTTATGTTTGGCTTCACTCGGTACGATCTATTTATTTCTCTGAACCGTGCGTGCCAGTCTGCTCTGCACAGGCGCTCCAGAGTTGGTTATAAAGGTCTTCTCTGGGATTTCTACCTGGTCACTTTTTGTGAGTCAAGTCAAGGCTCACGACTTCAGATACCCAAAGAAGTGAGCGGTGTGTCAGAAAATGCCTTTGATGTTTCTCACTGAATCCATTGTTTTATGTTCCCTACCCCGCTTTGTGCTTGCGTAGCTATGCAGGCAGAAACGTGGGAGCTTCTTCCCTGCCGCTTTTCCTTATCACGGTGGCCTTGAACGTAGGCTTTGGACTATTCTTGTTTTGCTGAGAATTTTCCAGTCCTGGGAAGGCAAGGGGAGGGGGGGAGTAGTCTCCCGCTCATGAAGTATTTCTCCCGCCGGGAGTTCCCACGCAAGTGCACAAGTTTCATTTGCTAGGCGCTTCATTGCATCACACTATAAGTTAGCTTGCTTTGCTTCGCCCCCCATTCCTGACAATGACCTCCTACTGTGGGTTTTTAGCAAGATAATCCAATAAACCTTTCCTTGTGCAAGAATGACTGGATCTACTTGATTTCAAACCTGACAGAAATTGTCAGGAATCTACTTCATTCCCCCACCGTCAGTTTCCGCCGTCTACCACGATGAGCGGAGCTGGGGGGGGAGCCACGGGCGCAGTCCCAGTGACTACTACTTCGGGAGCCAAGGGTGCAGTTCCAATGACTACTACTTCGGGAGCCACGGTCCCAGTCACTACCGTGGCAACCCCAGTGGTCACTGTCCCGACCACCACTGTTGTTCCGGTGACTACAACTACAGTTTTGGCAGCGCCAACACCACAATCAGTAGCCGGGTTGGTTACTCCGCCATCGATCGGCACAATGGGTGCTCCGTACACTCTCCCAATCTACAGCCCGGCTGGGCCAATGCAGAGTCAAGGAGGAGCGGTTCCACGAACCTACGTGCTGGGAGCCCCAACACCCTGGGATAAAGGGGTGACCTATCGCAGATCACGCGATTGGACTAAGAACCTGTTGGATACTACCCAGACAACCTGGACTATGCCAGGAAGCCAGAGCCGGGACAGCCTTTTGGATCCCAGAGGTAGTTTTGGACTTCCCCAGGGGAGGTTGTCTCGAGGATCTCCCAGAACTGGGTCCGGTTCGGATACCGATGCCTGCATGGACTCTATTCAAGAGGATACCCGACGTCTGGTAAGGGACATGAGCAAACTAATGCAATCCCTACCACAGATGATGGACCAAGCAATTCGAGCTCATCCGCTGACGCAACCTAGACCGGCACCAGCCCCTGCACCACCGTTGCTACCGGGACGGCCACCTCCTGCTCCCCCGGGTCCGGGGCCGGGCCAACCAGCTCCCCCGGGGCCAGGGCCGGCCCAGCCAGCACCGGTCCCACCTCCACTGGCCGTCCCAGCACCAGGACCCGGGCCAGGGCAACCAGGACCTATCCAGCCGCCAGCTCTGCCTCCGCCTCAACTCCCTGCTCCAGCACCCCTCATGCAGCCAGTCCCAGTACCGGTCATGGCGCCGGCCCCCCAGTAATCCGCCCCAAGGACATGCTTGAGATCACGTTTGATGGAGATCCA
This sequence comes from Gekko gecko, assembly GCA_029375565.1. Classification (NCBI taxonomy): domain Eukaryota; kingdom Metazoa; phylum Chordata; class Lepidosauria; order Squamata; family Gekkonidae; genus Gekko; species Gekko gecko. The sequence goes on along the minus strand of JAPDNY010000007.1, from coordinate 165,563,071 downwards.
GAGACTGTGTCCTTTTTCATATTGCAAGTAGGGAAATTTGTGCAGAGATGGGGCTATGTGTTCCCAGACGAAGAGCAACAGGTGGAGTTTATCGCGTCCAGGTTCCGGGGGAGTGCTACTAGTTGGTATGTAGCCCTTCATGATCTGGAGGCAGCGGAATTGGGGAATGTAGATGACTTCATGTGGGCCTTGAGAAACCGTTTCGAGGACCCGGGGCGGCCCAAAAAGCTGAAGCCTTCCTTCGCACGTTCAGACAAGGCAAACTCTCCGTGCGGGAGTATTCAAGGGAGTTTCAAAGGCACGCAGTGAAAATTCGGGACTGGACCGATGCGGTCTTGGCTCAACAATATCGAATGGGACTAGCCGTAGACGTCCGCAATAATGTCCTCAGCTCTCAGCAACCTCGCACCCTCCAGGGTTGGATGGAGGAAGCCGAAAAAGCGGAAAGTCGCTTACGTATGATGAAACTGGATCTAACTTTGGGCAACAACCGTCCGAGTCTTGCGGCAGGCCAGCCCAGACCCAAACCAACATCCACCCCAAGTGGGATGAGAGATCAGCGTATGCGACAGGGCCTCTGCCTGCGGTGTGGGGAGAAGGGGCACTTCGCCGCATCCTGCCCGAAAGGGGATCCCAATAGAGCTCTACCACAAGAGGAGCCCAGAAGGTGGACAACCCCTACCCCAAGGAAAGGTACAGCGAAACCACGCAATACACGGGCCCTTTTTGCTAGCCCCGACCAAGCGGATACCATGATGCTGGAGGAGGAGAGTGAGATGCAGGGAAACGAAATGGTCCTGTTTGTGAATGGCGCTACACAGCAGGACCCAGCACCTGAGGCGCCTAAACTGGTGAGCAATTACCCCTCTCTCTTCTTTGTGACTGTTCTGGTGATGAACCCAGCAATGATGACCCATATTCGGGTTCGAGCCCTCATTGACTCAGGGTGCGGGAGGGACCTGATAAACCCGTCTATGGTTATGGGGTTGGAGGCAGCCGTGGTCAACTTGAAAGACCCAATAACTTTCACGCAAATGGATGGGTCTCCAATGAAGGAACCATGCCGATTTGAGACTGTTCCTTTAAGAGTAGGCATTGGTGACCACTGGGAGCTACGCTCGTTTGTAATAGCCCCTCAAGCCCAGTTTCCCTTAGTGTTGGGTAGCCCTTGGTTACATGGACATAATCCTTACATTCTATGGGAGGAAGGGAGCGTACAATTTATCTCCCCGAAATGTACAGAACACCAATGGGACCCAGGGTGGGGAAATCCCCCATGCAATGAACCTCCACGAGCTTGTTTAGCCACGGAGGACCTTAACCGCATCCCTAAGGATTACCGGTATGTAACCAGGGTTTTTGAGGAGGAGGAAGCTGATGAACTACCCCCCACCGTAACTCCGACTGTGCGATTGAAATTCTTCCGGGCCAGAAATTACCAAAAGGGAAAATTTACGCCATGAGTCCCAGTGAAAAGGAAGAACTACGCCGCTTTATCGATAAGAATCTGGCCCGTGGATTTATTCGGCCAGCATCATCCCCTTTTGCAGCACCTGTATTGTTTTGTAAAAAAAAAGATGGGGGGCTCAGACTCTGCACGGATTACCGGGGACTGAACGCAGTGTCTGCAACTAATGCCTACCCAATGCCCCTCATCAAAGACTTATTGGCAGAGGTGGCTAAGGGGAAAGTGTTTTCTAAACTGGATTTACGTGATGCCTATTTTCGGGTCCGTATCAGAGAGGGGGATGAATACAAGACTGCATTTAATACCCCGCTGGGGCAATTTGAATATCGGGTTATGCCCTTCGGTTTACAGGGGGCACCAGGGGTCTTCATGAATTTAATCAATGAAGTGTTACACCCCTATTTATTCAAGGGGGTGGTTGTTTATTTGGATGATATCTTGGTCTATACCCCGGATCAAGAATCTCACACTACCCTTATGCGAAAAGTATTGGAAACGCTATTAGAACACAAACTGTTTGTCAAACTGTCAAAATGTGAATTCCACCAGGAGTGCATTGACTTTTTGGGGTACCGCATATCCTCCGCGGGGTTAGAAATGGACCCAAAGAAGGTCCAGGATGTGTTGATGTGGGAGCCCCCCAAAACCAGGCGACAGCTCCAAAGTTTCCTCGGTTTCGCCAATTTTTACCGTCAATTCCTGCCACACTTTGCCCAAGTAGCCCTCCCCTCACGGAACTGCTAAAGACTAAGGGGAGGGGATCTAAGGCTTCTGTGCCAGGGGCCCCTTTGAACTGGACCCCCCAGTGTCAGGAAGCTTTTGAACAACTAAAACAGTTATTCACGTCTGAACCCATACTAGCACACCCCGATGAGACAAAAAAGTTTGTGGTCCAAGTTGACGCGTCGGATACCGCTATGGGTGGGGTGATTTTGCAAGAGAATGGTCAGGGACAACTACAACCCCTGGCTTATGTATCAAAAAATTCAATGATACAGAGAGATTTTGGCCCATTTGGGATAAAGAAGCAGCGTCTATACGTTTAGCATTGATCACCTGGAGACACTGGTTAGAAGGGTCCCAAGTACCTTTTGAAATCTGGACTGATCACAAAAATCTTGAGGTACTGCGGAAGCCCCGGAATCTAAATGCAAAACAATTCCGGTGGGCTGAGTTCTTCTCTAAATTTCAATTCACCCTTCACCATTTCCCAGGTAAAGCCAATCATCTGGCAGACGCTCTCTCCCGCCTTCCCCAACACCTCTGTAAGAGGACAGAAATACGAGAGTCTATGTTCACCCCTGAACAATTAGTTGGTGCAGTTGTAACCCGTAAAACCAAACGAGCACAATTGAATCCCATCCAGGCATTAACCTGGGAAAAACAATTTGTCACTGACATCACCACACAGGAAACAAGTGAGTTACAAGCTAGGGATGATGTGAAATGTGGTCCGAACGGCTGCTGGTACAGGGGAAATAAAATTTTTGTCCCTGAAGCTACCCGGTCCCAGATGTTGCAGACAGTCCATGACTCAAAATCTGCGGGGCACTTTGGATATGTAAAATCCTTACGACTGCTGCAACGTGGCTTCTGGTGGCCCCGGATGAAACAGGATTTATCCCTTTATATACAATCCTGTCCGACGTGCAATCGTTGCAAAGCCAGACCGGGAAAACCTCCGGGTCTTTTACAGCCTCTACCCACCCCGAGCCGACCCTGGGAAGTAATCTCTATGGACTTTATCACAGATCTTCCCCCTCTAGACATATGACGGTCATTTGGGTGGTAGTGGACTTATTCTCTAAGCAAGCTCACTTTATACCGTTCCCCAGTCTGCCAACAGCCAAAGTCTTGGCCAAAGCCTTCCTCCAACACATTGCCAGGCTACATACGTTACCACTCAAGATAATCTCCGACAGGGGGGTTCAATTTGTTTCAAAGTTGTGGTCAGAGTTAATGACTCTAATGGGTATTGAACGTGCTCTCAGTACCGCCTATCACCCTGAAACCGACGGGCAAACGGAGAGAGTAAACCAGACTTTAGAACAATACCTAAGATGTTTCTCTAACTATCAACAAGACAATTGGGTAGATTTATTACCACTGGCGGAGTTTGCGTACAACAACTCATGGCACGCTTCAACGAAGATGTCTCCCTTCAAAGCTGCCATGGGTTATGACAGCCCCCTCTTCCCTTTTTGAAGCCCGGTGAGACTGTAGGGAAAGCCTCAGCATGGTGTAAAACTTTCCGGGACTCTTGGCCCCTAATTGTTGAGACGTTGAATGAGGCCAAGACACAGTACAAAAAGCAAGCAGACAAAAAGAGGGCAGATGGCTGGAAACTGCAACCGGGAGACTCGGTCTATCTGTCAACCAAGAACCTAAGGCTAGCGCAACAGTCCCGGAAACTTGCTTGGAAATATATTGGTCCTTTCAAAGTGTTGAGATGTATAAATCAAGTAACTGTACAACTAGATTTGCCTAAATCTCTTAAAGCAATACATCCAATTTTCCATTACAGCCTCCTCAAACCTGCATTACCCCCGACTAAATGGCAAGCTGAGCTTCCGGCGCCTCCCCCCTTTGATGGTTGACGATGAGGAGCACTACGAAATTGCTGACATTTTGGACTCTAAGATTCTCCGTGGACAACTCCTGTACCTTGTTCAATGGGTACACTTTGGGCCCCAACACAGGGAGTGGGTGAAAGTATCTGATATCAATGCACCTGATCACCTGAAAGAATTTCACACTCGATACCCTAATAAACCTGGGGGCCCTCATTCTCTCCTTCCTGAGTGGTGGGTGGGTGGTATTTTGGGAAGGGCAGAATGTCAGAAAATGCCTTTGATGTTTCTCACTGAATCCATTGTTTTATGTTCCCTACCCCGCTTTGCGCTTGCGTAGCTATGCAGGCAGAAACGTGGGAGCTTCTTCCCTGCCGCTTTTCCTTATCACGGTGGCCTTGAACGTAGGCTTTGGACTATTCTTGTTTTGCTGAGAATTTTCCAGTCCTGGGAAGGCAAGGGGAGGGGGAGTAGTCTCCCGCTCATGAAGTATTTCTCCCGCCGGGAGTTCCCGCGCGAGTGCACAAGTTTCATTTGCTAGGCGCTTCATTGCATCACACTATAAGTTAGCTTGCTTTGCTTCGCCCCCCATTCCTGACAATGACCTCCTACTGTGGGTTTTTAGCAAGATAATCCAATAAACCTTTCCTTGTGCAAGAATGACTGGATCTACTTGATTTCAAACCTGACACGGTGACCCATGAAAGCTTCTCCCTGCCACATATTTTGTTGGTCTTAACGGTGCTGCTGGAACCTTGCTCTTTTCTCCTGCTATAGACAAACTTTATAACGATAGATAGATAGATAGATAGATAGATAGATAGATAGATAGATAGATAGATAGATAGATAGATAGATGATAGATAGATATAGATATAGATATAGAGCTATTTTAGGGCAGGAACAGACCGGAATGGAGTTCCGTTTGGCACCCAACAGGAACTCATTAGCATAATAGGCCACACCCAACAGCAGAAACTCATTAGGATTGGCTACATTAGGGCTGTGTGGCCTAACATGCAAAGGAGTTCCTGCTCCAAAAAAAGCCCTGGGTTTTGACAACAAACAAGGTAAACAGAATAAGAAGCAAAAGGTGGGTGTGGCTGGATGACCACACCTCTGGCAACAAGGGGGTGTGGCCTAATAAGCTAATGAGTTTCTGCTGTTGGGTGTGGCCTATTATGCTAATGAGTTCCTGCTGTATATCTATCTATCTATCTATCTATCTATCTATCTATCTATCTATCTATCATCTATCTATCTATCTATCTACACGGCTCTTTTGTAGCAGGAACTCCTTTGCATATTAGGCAACACACCCCTAATGTGGCCAATCCTCCAAGAGCTTACAGAGCTCTTCTTACAGGGGCTACTGTAAGCTCCTGGAAGACTGGCTACATTAGGGATGTGTCGCCTAATATGCAAAGGAGTTACTGCTGCAAAAAGAGCCCTGTATATATATATAAATATATATATATATATATTTCCAATTTGTTTCCCACCCTTCCCGCCGAAGCAGGCTCAGGGCAGCTTACATTAAAGTTAAAATACAATAAAACACAAATTCAGTGCATACAAAACACATCATAACATTCATATACATTACAAGTCACAAATAAATACAGTTAAAATGATGTAGCAAATCTAACAGAATGTATGGCCAGAAGATGTTACACAGGCAGTTACTATTGTCAAAAAGGGCCTTATCCCAGTTTAGTGTTGTTGGTAGCGGCTCCTAATCGAAGACCTGGTGGAAGAGCTCCGTTTTGCAGGCCCTGCGGAACTGTAGAAGGTCCCGCAGGGCCCTGATGTCTTCCGGGAGCTCGTTCCACCAGTATGGAGCCGCTACTGAGAAGGCCCTGGCCCTAGTAGAGGCCAATTTGGCGTCCTTCGGTGCAGGGTGGGTCAGGCAGTTTTGAGACCCCGATCTCAAGTGTTCTCTGGGGAACATGCGGGGAAAGGCGGCCCTTCAAGTAGGATATTTACATGTTGTCTTTCAAAGTTGATTTTAACATCATTTTAATCTTTCACCATCTTGAGGGCCCTAATTAGGGGGGACAGAAGACTACAAATAAAGGAATGAAAATATTTTTACTGCCGCTGTCCATTTGGGGCGGCTAGTCGGAACATCGATTTGCAAAGACACTCCTTGTTCGTTTTTTGTGTGTGTAGGAATTAGATTGCCGTGTAGGAAGACAGCGTTGGCCTTCTTCAGCTGGGTTCGTGCCTGTTCCAGAGATCCCACCGTCGTCCCGAAAGGGATGTCTCGACGGCACTGTGTCTTGCTCGGTGGATCTCAGACTGCCGGTGGCTTGTCTGCTCATTCATTCACTCCTAGAATCGCTGAGGGATTAGGGGGAGGCCCGGAGTGTCGCTTTGCAGAATAATTTCTCTCATTCCCCCCTCCAGACAGGCACATTTGCAAGAGGAGAGGACCACAAATCTGCTTGTCTCCTGCTCCCCAGCCTGCCTTTGAAAATTTTGTTTCCATCACAGCATCTGTCACAAGTGATCTACAATGTGATTTTCAACACACACACCCCCGAACTTGGCCACGTTCTCTGCTTTTGTGGGTAAACATGGGCAATTCTAATTATTTCCGTGGTTAATCAACACACACACACAAAGTCCAAGGCATGCCAAGTACCTGAAAAATCTGAAATGGGGACATTTGTCTCTCGTGGGGAACAGGGGACAATACCCTAAAAAAGCACAGATGCTGTGGTGCAAAGGGCGAAAATCATATGGCGTTTACACCATATTCAAAAAATATGGCTGACACCGCAGCAAGGAGGAGGAAGTCTCCCATCATGGGGAGTTCTCAGCCCCACCTGAATCAGCCTTGGTGGATTTGGGAGCAACAGGGATTCTTTATTATCATCCTTTGGTTATTTATAGTCCACCGTTCTCGCTGGATTACATGACGTAAGGTAGGGGTCCCCAACACGGTGCCCATGGGCGTCACGGTGCCCACAGTCACGTTTCCTAGTGCCTGCCAAGTGCTTTCTAAAAAGTGGGAGGGACTCGGCGGGTTTTGCCCAGCGGGGCGTCTGATCGGCTGTGCAGATTAAAAGGCAGCCTGTTGAACAGAACTTCTGCCTGAAATGTCGAAGAGTTCCTATCACAGTGGTCTATAAAACCTGGCTCCCTGGCTCCTGCACCGGTGGCATCTATTTTTTATTGGCTCCGCCTCTTGTGGCAGCCATTTTGTCATTGTGCCCACCACCCTGCGTCAGTAGTCCAAAGGGGCCCACGGGCTCAAAAAGGCTGGGGACCCCTGGTGTAAAGCGAAGTACAGTCACCAGGACGGGACATCCGACAGTAGAATCAGGTTTACACTACAGAAGTCTGAAAGCAAACAGAAATCTCCGATGGAGCTGAAAACAAAGCGTGTCCTCTATGCTATCCAGGCACTGATCTCATCTCAGGTCTGTCACTTTTCGTTCTGTCGCTTCTTCGAGCATGTCGTGAAAGCGTCTCGAACAGTGGGATGGAGTGGCAAGCAGTCTTCCCTCTTAGCTGAGTGAGTGTGAGCCAGCTCACAGTTTCTTAGCCTGCCGCTCACACAATTTTGTCTCAGCTCAGGAAGGTTGGCTCCAGAGCAAACTAATTGACGCAGCAGCCGAATCGCTGGCTCACAACTTTCATGCCAGTAGCTCACAAAGTAGAATTTTTGCTCACAAGACTCCACAGCTTAGAGGGAGCATTGCTGGCAAGGAATCCCAGAGAGTCACTCCCTGGAAAGATGGTGTTCTAATGCATGGATGTCAAACATAAGGCCCGGGGGCCGGAACTGGCCCATCCAGGGCTCTTATGCGTCCTGCAAGCAATTGATGCAACAGAGAGAATGCTGGGAGGGGAGTGGGCGGAGCCACTCCATTGTGGCTCCAACATGGCGGAACAACCTCGTCTGCAGCAGTCAAGCAGCGTGGGAGCGTCTGTCCAGTACTGCACCACTGGCTCTCCAGTCTGCCCATGTGGGTTTTCCTCTGCACCTCCCCTCCCAGCCCACGGGGCCTTGCAGTGAGGACACACCAACTCAGAGCTTACCAGCTGCTGTCCTTTATATAGTTTCTGTCTCCGATACCTGGCATGATGTTTTATGGCACACACATGGCCTGGCTCGACAAAGTGACATTTAGGTCAGATCCGGCCCTCGTAACAAACGAGTTCGACACCTCTGTTCTAATGAGCGCGACCATTCCTGGCAGGTTTGTGACCGGTCCTTCGAAAGAATGGAATCGATCAAACCGGGACATCTTTGACAGTGAAAGAAACCAGTTGGGAGTCTCCAACGTGCACCCCGAAATTGCAGGGGAAACCGCTTCCAGCCTGTTTCGCTGGGGAGGCTGGCCGCAATACCGGGCGAGAGCGGAAGAATGTGAACGGGGATCCCGTTCATAAAAATGTCGACTCGAAGAGTGTCATAAAATGGAACCGGCTCATTAACAAAGGAGGACAGGCCGTGGAAGGAGGGGGAGTCACTCAGTGAGGGGGCCGTCCTCCTAACCGGAATTCAGATTTGTCGTGTCAGTCCTACAACTGTCATTTGCCGCGAGATCCTGAGAGGAACAAGGTGCCTTTCTGACAGGCACCGGGAGAGGATGATCCGTCATCAGACACCCAGCAGTTCCTAAACCAGAGGAAATGGATTTATGCAAAACCAATTTCCATATGATTAGACACCCAGCCATGTGACTCTTCTCCTCAGAAGCGTCTTCAAGACGATCACAGGCCAAGATGAACAGCCCCTAATGGGATGATTGCATAGAAGACCTGTATCTGTTTGTGGTCTGTCATCTGTCTGTCTGTCTACCTGTCCATCTGTCTGTCTGTCTATCAGTCTACCTGCCTGCCTGTCATTATCTATCTACCTACCTACCTACCTACCTACCTACCTATCTATCTATCTATCTATCTATCTATCTATCTATCTATCTATCTATCTATCTAGTTGACTGTCATCTATCTATCATCTATCTATCTGTCTGCCAGTTTGGTGTAGTGGTTAAGTCTGCAGACTCTCATCTAGAAGAACCAGGTTTGATTCCCCACTCCTCCACTTGCAGCTGATGGATGATCTTGGGCAAGCCATAGTTCTGTCAGAGCTGTTCTCTCAAGGACAGTTCTCTCAGAGCTCTCTCAGCCCCACCTACCTCACAGGGTGTCTGTTGTGGGGAGGGGGAGAGAAAGGAGATTGTAAGCCACTCTGAGACTCCGAGTAAAGGGTGGGGTATAAATCCAATCTCTTCTTCTTCTTCTTCTTCTTCTTCTTCACTGAAGCTCAAATTGCCCTCTCTGTCCTTCTCCTCACGCCGTTCCTTCTGTCTCCCTGCTTCTTCTTCCTTCTTCTTCTTTTTCTTTTTCCGTCTCATGGAAGCCACTGTCCAAAGTGAAGAGGCTCAATGAGCCAAATTGAGAAAACACAGAAGACGGTTTGCGAGGGAAAACAGAACGGCACTGCTTGCTGGCTGCCAAGCTCTCTGAGAGAAAGCTCTGATGGACATGCAAGAGAAGGGCCTTTCTGGTGGCGGCTCCATGATTATGGAAGAACCTCCCCAGGACGGTGCTCCTGGCCCCCTCACTTGCCATCTTCAAGAGGCAGTTGAAGACAGTTTTATTTAAGACTGCGTTTGACTAGTTTTGTTTTTAAAAATGTAATTTAATCATTTATCGACAGTATTTATAGTTGTCGAAGGCTTTCATGGCTGGAGCTCATTAGCTGCTGTAGATTTTCCGGGTTGTGTGGCCGTGGTCTTGGTATTGTAGGACTGTAGGACCTGATGCTGTAGGACCTGACTTTTCGCCAGTAGCTGTGACTGGCACAGTCCTCAAAAGAGTAGCTGTGACTGGCACAGTCACAGCTACTGGCGAAACATCACGTCCTACAATGCCAAGACCACAGCCACACAACCCGGAAAATCTACAGCAAGTATTTATAGTCTTGCTTTTCTCCCAGGGATGTGAGACAGCACAATCAGCAAAACGAGAAAGTCGGTAAACATTGCATCGGGATGGTAGAAATCCGGGACTAGCCCAAAGGAACTGAAGCAATAAAGTGAGTATTAAGATGACACAGACACGGGATAGAGTTAAAAAATACTGGTCTTGGATTCATGAAATATTACAAAAAATGTTAAAGGGTACGATACCTTATGTACTAGAATTGTTTTTATTGAATATGTTACCAGAAAACTGTAGAAAACAAGATTCTTATCTTACAATACATGTAGTGACAACTGCTAGAATATAGTATGCTAAATACTGGAGAAGATATGAGATACCTTCAAGAGAAGAAATTATAAGTAAAATGTTTGAAACTGCAGAAATTGACAAATTAAACTCAAGTCTTGAGAGGCCAGACTGAAGAAAACTTTGAAAACACCCGGCCAAGATTCTATGAATGGTTTGAAGAATATAATAAGCATATAGACATACAACCAATTGAGAAGAAAATAAGAACTTTATTTTTTTAATTTTGTGCAAAAGACTTTATATAAGATACGAGACGGAACTTAGAAGATATATAATTTTATAGTACCTGAGATATTTGAATAGAAAATTTACTGATATACGGGAACCCCCCATTTTATGTATGTATGTTTGTTTGTGTATATAAGATAAAAAACTTTTTTTAAAAAAAAGGATAACACAGAAGACAGTAGGAAAATTGCATTGTAGGATCCTTCTGACAGTAAGCTCTGTAAGCAGTAGAGACCACGGTCCCTAATCATTTATCCGAGTAAATTTGTAAACCGTTCTGTACAGTGCAGCCCCATTACTTGGGTGGAAAAGCCCTCTCGAATAATCCTGCTTTGCATATGAAGATATGAAGCTGGCTTACACTGAGCCAGAGCCTGGCTCCATCAAAGTCAGTGTTGCCTACTCAGACTGTCAGTGGCTCTCCAGGGCCTCAGGCGGAGGTCTTTCCCATCACTTCTTGCCTGGCCCTTTTCATCTGGAGATGCTGGAGATCAAACCTGGGACTTTCTGCAGGCCGAGCAGGTGATCAGCCACTGAGCCATGGCCCCACAGCCATAGTTTGTGGGACGCCATGGGACCGGGAGCCTTCCTGGCTGCCTCGGGCAGGCCATTCCATGAGACGGGAGCCGTGCTGGAAAAAGCGCACGTATGGTTGGTTGAGGACAGTGACGTTTTTTACCTCAGCTGGTGCCCTCTTCAGCTCTCCACACTCGTTTCGGCCTCTTCCCCCCGCCCGCAAAACGACCGGCGGTCTGTAATATGGGGATAATTAATTATAAGAATTACTATCCACCATCTGTCTTTTAGCGTAATTTAATATGTTCTGTTGTTTTATCTGGTTATTGTTTCAAGACTGTGTATGTCGCCCAGAGCTCTACGATAGTAGGGATGGGGCAATTCATAAATTTAATTAATAATAATTGATGATGATGACGGTGACAACAGCAGCAGCAACAACAACAACAATAATAATAATAATGGGCAGTTGTTGGTTTTGCCCATTTGCAAGTTGGCTCCCACAGAAGCCCCTACTGAACTGAGCAAAGCTGTTGTGGTGGAGCATAGCGGGAGAAGTGGTTCCACAGGTGGGAGGGACGAAGGCCATGAAGAAGAAGAAGAAGAAGAAGAGGAGGAGGAGGAGGAGGAGGAGGAGGAGACTGGATTTATACCCCGCTCTTCACTTGGAGTCTCAGAGCAGCTCACAAACTCCTTTCCCTTCCCCTCCCCACAACAGAAACCCTGTGAGGTAGGTGGGGCTGAGAGAGCTCTGACAGGAACTGTTCTTTTCAAGAAGAGCTCTGACAGAACTATGGCTTGCCCAAGGTCATCCAGTGGCTGCAAGAGGAGGCGTGGGGAATCAAACTCGGTTCTCCCAGATTAGAGTCCGCGCACTTAACCACTACACACAAACTGGCTCAAAGTGGCTTACAATCCCCTTCCCTTCCTCTCCTTGTGAGACAGGTGGGGCTGAGAGAACTCTGAGAGAACTGTTCTTGAGAGAACAGCTCTGAGAGAAGTGTGACCGGCCCCAGGTCACCCAGCAGGCTGCATGTGGCAGAGTGGGGAATCAAACCCAGTACCACTGGTCTAGAGGCCTAGCTGTCTGCAGCCATTATCTTGTGGAGGGTCCTTTTCTGTTCAGCGACGGGGCTTTTGAGCCTAGCCCTGCCTTGGACTTCCTGCAGCTGCTGGACAGCTCCCTGGTTGCGCGCGCTCGCCTCTTCGGGCCTTTGATTCACTTTGGAAGGCACAAAATGGCTCCCTCACAAAGCGGAGCCAGCTATACTATGGCTGCCTCTGAATACTTTCAGTCAGACAGTGACTCATGCCGTTGTGGTGAAAAAATGTGTCCCCCCCCCAAAAAAAAACCCCTCTGCACAGCCAATCAAATCTACAGTTACTCTCACCGTTATTCTTTAAAAAAAGGCATTGTTTATTCCAGACTTGCAAGAATTATCTAGTTCGAGCACAATCTTTCATTAAAACAGTAAATTAAGGCAGCACATTAATACAGAGTCCTGTGACGACGGACCCCCCCCCCGTTGGTACTCGTTTCCCTCAGCTTCGTCAGGTCGCAGTCTGTCAGGTGCGGCACACAAAGCCACATCTTTTTTACAAACATGTATTTTAACACGGTGTTCGAAATTTGAAGAGAGAGACCCGGGTATATTCTAAACTTATCCTCTGAGGCTCGTTAAACTATCTATCCCACTGGTTCGGGTATATTCCCACCGGTTTATGAACAGGTTCCCACTCTTATGGGCCGTCTCCTCAAGTACAGGAGCCATCAATTTATTCTATATGTTAGTACACAAGAATGCTCCCTTTACAATTTTTTTAATAATAATGGTGAGAGGGATTTTTACTCCTGAGTAAAATATATACAGCGTAACAGTCTATGAATTGGGGTTTTTTTTGGCTACAGTTTATAAATCACTGTTTTCTCATTGTTTGTTACTAATCAAATTCCACAATGGCCAATCAGAAGCCTTCCTGGGCAGAAGCGCCACCTGGCCCTGCCCACTTTCTAGAAACACTTGGCGGGAAACAGGGAAGGTGTTGGAGATCGCCATGTTGGGGACACCTGCTTGGCTTATTATGAGGTGCGCCTGGAGAGCCAGTTTGGTGTAGGAGAGCCAGTTTGGTGTAATGGTTAGGAGTGTGGACTCTAATCTGGGAGAACCAGGTTCGATTCCCCACTCCTCCTCATGCAGCTGCTTGGCAAGCCATAGTTCTGTCAGAGCTGTTCTCTCAAGGGAAGTTCTCTCAGAGCTCTCTCAGCCCCACCTACCTCACAGAGTATCGATTGTGGGGAGTGGGAGTCAGAACCTCTCAGATCAAGATAATCTCAGATCTTGGAACAGGAACCAAAGCCTCAGGAGAGCCACAACGGCCTTCCCCTTGGATAGCCCCTCCTTTCCTCAGTGTGTTTCCATAAAGCCCTCTTGAGTACAGATGCCAGCCTCCAGGTGGGACCTGGAGATCCCCCGGAATTACAGCTCATCTCCAGACTGCAGAGATCAGTTCTCCTGGAGGAAATGGAGGCTTTGGAGGGTGGATTCCATGGCAGTGTACCCCACTGAGGTCCCTGTCTTTCGCAGGCTCTGTCCCCAAATCTCCAAGAGTTTCCCAACCTGGCAATCCTGGCCTCGACCGAGTCTCTGGAGAAGGCCGCATTTGCCTTTCCTAAGCACCAAATGAAGCAACATGAATCCTAATGGAGGTGGATATTATTTCCGTTCCTACAACCACACGGTTTACCTGGCAGGTCCAGATAAGCAGTAAAAAGAGAGAAAGAAATTGGATTTATACGCTGCCCTTCACTTCCCAGAGGAGTCTCGGAGCGGCTTACAATCTCCTTTCCCTTCCCCTCCCTGCAACAGACATCCTGTGAGGCAGGTGGGGCCGAGAGAGCTCTTTCGAGGACTGCTCTTGAGAGAACAGCTCTGGGAGAACTTGTGACTGACCCAAGGTCACACCAGCAGCTGCATGTGGCGGAGTGGGGAACCAAACCCGATTTTCCCAGATCAGGGTCCGCCGCTCCTTATTACTACACCAAACTGGCTCAGATGATGTCTGTCTGGTTTGGTCTGCTTACATAATCTGGCGTCCACCCGGTGGTAGTTTTTCTGAAGGGGCTTCAGTCAGGTGTCCTGGCTAACTATAATTGCATTTGACATGAATACTTCCCTTCTGGTTTTGTGACTGAGCCCCCCTCTATCATTTAAATATATTAAACACCGTTGAGGTAGAGAGGGGCCGTCGTGTCCACATCACATCCAACCAGGAGGAGTCCCTTTGTCCCCGGAGGCCTTCTTCGTGCGTTTGGCGCCTGTTCCCTCAGTTTGCTCATTAAATTGGCCAGCCTTTGCCGACGCTTCCTCTTGTTCAATGGTGTCATGGAACGAGATCTTGCGAAGGTGCTGAAATCGACTTTGTTTCCGAGGAAAGGCAGGGTTGGCCGTGCTGGGAAGCCAGCGAAGTTAGGATGACAAGAAGAAGAGGTCATCATATTCTGGAGGTGGGGAGGGGGAATCAAAAGATGTTGCCAGGTGCCATGCTCACCTGTCGTCCAGAGCCTTCTCTGGCCACTAACGAGGGGGGCTGATTTATGGGTGGTCTCTATAGCAGGATTACCTCAGGTGTTTGGCAAACCATGCATCAGAACGCAGAAAGGTCCAATACGAGCAGTTATTGTTTGGTGTAGTGGTTAAGTGTGCAGACTCTAATCTGGGAGAACCGGATTTGATTCCCCGCTCTTCCACTTGCACCTGCCGGATGACCTTGGGCAACCAATAGTCCTGGCACAGCTCTTCTTGAAAAAGAGCAGTTTCTGTCAGAGCTCTCTCAGCCCCACCTACCTCACAGGGTGTCTGTTGTGGGGAGGGGAAGGGAAAGGAGTTTGTAAGCCACTCTGAGACTCCTTTGGGTAGTGAAGGGCGGGGTATAAATCCAATCTCCTCCCCCTCTCCTCCTCCCTCTCCTCCCTCCTCCTCTTCTTCTTCTTCTTCTTCTTCTTCTTCTTCTTCTTCTTCTTCTTCTTCTTCTTCTTCTTCTTCTTCTCCTCCTCTTCTTCTTCTTCCTCTTCTGCCTCTTCTCCTTTCCTCCTCTTCTTCTTCTCCTCCTCCTCCTCCTCCTCTTCTTCTTCCTCTTCTCCTCTCCTCTCCTCTCCCTCTTCTTCTTCTCCTCTTCTTCTCCCTCTTCTTCTCCTCTTCTTCTCCTCTTCTTCTCCCTCTTCTTCTTCTCCCTCTTCTTCTCCCTCTTCTTCTCCTCTTCTTCTTCTTCTTCTTCTTCTTCTTCTTCTTCTTCTTCTTCTTCTTCTTCTTCTTCTTCTTCTTCTTCTTCTTCTTCTTCTTCTCTTTGTGGCAATGAGGTTAGCAGATTAGGACTCACCTCTGCCCCCCCGGACAGGACTCTGCATCTTCTCTGCCATCTGACAAGCTCATAACCCACTCACACTATTCCCAGTATGATAAATCCCTATGAGAAGTGACAGGTAACAAAGTCTGCCAAGAATGTATTTCCTTATTTACATATAGATCCAGGTGGCCAGTTGTGTTGGCCTGAAGTAGCAGAACAAATTCAGAGTCCAGTGGGGCACCTTTAAGACCAATAAAGGTTTATTCAAAGTATGAGCTTCCGTGTGTGTGCACAGTTTTTCAAATACATTGGAATGATAGGTAAGGTTCAAACTTATAGATGGGCTGAACAGCAAATTAACATGTAACATGAGGAAGATGTGCAAAGGCAAAATGAAATAACAAGCTAAGGTTATAAGGTCAATAACTGTAAAGCAATAAATATGTCAACATAGCAGATAAATGTGTAAAGGTGTCTTTTCTAACTGTGGGAAATAAACTGCTCATTAGTTTACTGGATTCTAAATTTGTTTACATATATAATGCACCCTGCTTTTCTCCCCAAAGGGTCCTGTAGCATCTTGAAACATCTCTCCTGTCTTCTCACGCCAACCACCCTTTGAGGTAAGTTAGGCTGAGAGTGTATGACTGGACCAAGTCCACCCAGCCAGCTTCTGCGAAAAGGCGAGGATTTGAACCCAAGACTCCCAGATCCTAGTGTGACACTCTAACCCCTGCGCTAGACTGATAATAAACAGCAGGCATTGTACTCCAGCCAGTGACCATGATGGGTTTGTGGCTGGATGAGAAGAAGATGCTTAGCCCACCTGAGATAGAGGAGGAGGCGGTGAGCTCTATGGTATAACTGGTTTCTCGATCCTTCTTGTTCTCTCCGGTGTGTCTCTGTGGGTGGGGCTCCCCCCAGGCCTCTCGGCTGGATGACCGTGCCCAAGCCAGTTTGGTGTAGTGGTTAAGAGAGGTGGACTCTAATCTGGAGAACCAGGTTTGATTCCCCACTCCTCTACATGCAGCCAGCTGGGTGACCTTGGGTCAGTCACAAGTTCTCTCAGAGCTCTCTCAGCCCCACCTACCTCACAGGGTATCTGTTGTGGGGAAGGGAAAGGAGATTGTAAGCTGCTCCAAAACTCCTTTGAGTAGTGAAGGCCGGAGTCTAAATCCAACTTCTTCTTCTTCTTCTTCTTCTTCTTCTTCTTCTTCTTCTTCTTCTTCTTCTTCTTCTTCTTCTTCTTCTTCTTCTTCTTCTTCTTCTTCTTCTTCTTCTTCTTCTTCTTCTTCTTCTTCTTCTTCTTCTTCTTCTTCAATGAATAATGGCACATGGGCTGTTGTTCCACAAGGCTCCGTTTCATCCACAGCCTGCTCTCTCCTGGGGTCTAGGACTGGTTTCATGGCCCTAGTCCTTGAGGGAACACAAATCAGCTTGGTGTGGCTTACAGGATTTGAGAGCCGCTCTGGGGTGTGATTGGTTGGCCACCAGGAAGGCACAGGATAGTAACTGCACTCCACTGACTTTCCAGTGGGCCTGCAGCTTCAGCAGGGCCACGTGATTTCTGGGGAAGGAGGAAAGGAAGGAGCGCTTGCCAGACATGGAAAACATAAGTTCATAAAATGGGACATGTCACGGCAAATCTGTGAGATGCCGTTTCACTCCTCATCACACAAGAATAATAAGAAGAGAAGAGATTTTCACTCAGAGTCTCAGGGTGGCTTACAATCTCCTTTCCCTTTCCCTCCTCACAACAGACACCCTCTGAGGTAGGTGGGGCTGAGGGAGCTCTTTTGAGGACTGCTTTTGAGAGAACAGCTCTGACAGAACTTGTGACTGACCCAAGGTCACCCAGCAGCTGCATGTGGAGGAGTGTGGAATCAAACAGAATTCTCCAGATCAGAGTCTGCCACTCGTAACCACTACAGCCAACACACAGAGTCAGCCAACACACACAGTCCTGGAATATTTGTCCCAAGGGAGCGAAAAGCCAGTCTGGGAAGCCATTTCTGCTCCAGAAACTGGTACAAAGGGAAAGGTGAACTCCATCTCCCTCCTGGTCCCTGTCTGAATCAGACTCCTTGATACTAGTTATTTGGGTTTTTTTACGGGTTGGAATTCCAGATGTGGGATCCGCAGCATGGAATATATCGTGGCTCTCAGCTGCTGACTTCTCGCTAGCACCTGATCCTATGGCATAAGACCATAAGAAGAAGCTTGCTGGATCAAAGCAGTGGCCCACCCATCCAGACCAGCATCCTGCCTCACATGGTGGCCAACTGGTTCCTCTGGACATCCAACAACTGGGCACCGAGGCTGAGGCCTTTCTCTGATATTGCCTTCTGGCACTGGGATCCAGAAGTCTACTGCCTCTGAATGTGGAGATCCCTTTAGTCAGCAGGGCTAGTAGCCGCTGATAGACCCACCCTCCATGGAGCTATCTAATCTCCTTTATAAGCCACGTATGCCTGTGTCCAACTTGAGGCCTCATTTGCCATGGAAGTTCTCTGTTCTGTCTTTCTTGCTTGTAACTGTTCTATATCTGGACCGTGGGGGGGGATGGGTGATCGAATGGATGCCTGTGTGGGAACCTGCTCCGCTCTGCTTAGCTGCTTTGTAACTGTTTGGCAAATAGAAGGGGAAGTCGTAGAAGTAGTGACAGACTTCACGTTCCTAGGATCCCAGATCACTGCAGATGGTGACTGCAGCCATGAAATTAAAAGACGCCTGCTCCTTGGGAGGAAAGCGATGGCAAACCTAAACAGCATGATAAAAAGCAGAGACATCACCTTGCCAACAAAAGTCCGCATGGTCAAAGCAATGGTATTCCCCGTAGTAATGCATGGCTGCGAGAGTTGGACTATAAGGAAGGCCGAGCGCCGAAGAATAGATTCTTTTGAACTATGGTGCTGGAGAAGACTCTTGAGAGTCCCTTGAACTGCAAGGAGATCAAATCAGTCAATCCTAAAAGAAATCAACCCTGACTGTTCCCTGGAAGGCCAGATCCTGAAGTTGAAGCTCAAATACTTTGGCCACCACATGAGAAGGGAGCACTCAAGGGAGAAGACCCTGATGCTGGGAAAGACTGAAGGTCAAAGAAGAAGGGGATGGCAAAGGATGAGATGGTTAGACAGTGTCATCGATGCAATGAACATGAAATTGAGCAAACTTCAGCGGACAGTGGAAGACAGGAGGGCCTGGCGTAATCTGGTCCATGGGGTCACGAAGAGTCGGACTCGACTGTGCGCTTGAACAACAACAACTGTTTTCTTAAGAACCTCCCGGATGGGAACAATGTGAGCAACCTTGCAGCCTGTCTCTGCTGGCTACCCTGTCATAGATAATTAATTGTAGGTTCGCAGGTGGGGCAGGGGGTGAGGAGCGTACGGTAGATTGAGGCGGGCTGAGTGGACGGCAGGATTGGACGGGTCACTGGGGGGGGTGCTGTTTGAATCAGGTATTGAAATATACTGTGTTCAGACGTGTATAGTGATCGGCTTGTAGTTATTTGGGTTTTCAGCAAGTAGAAAGAAGACCGAGAATGCCTGAACGAAGCCAAGTATTTGTGCATGCAAAAGGTGCATGCAAAACACCCCCACACTCCCACAATAGGCTATTTACACTGCATTGTTATTCCCAGGGCTTTTTTTGTAGAAAAAGCCCAGCAGGAACTCATTAGCATATTAGGCCACACCCCTGACAGCACAGCTCATTAGCCTATTAGGCCACACCCCCATGCCATCAGAAGTGTGCTCATCCAGCCACATCCACCTTTTGCTTCCTATTCTGTTTACCTTGTTTGTTGTCAAAACCCAGGGCTTTTTTGTAGCAGGAACTTCTTTTCATGTTAGGCCATCATCCCTAATATAGCCAATTCTAATGAGTTTCTGTTGTTGGGTGTGGCCTGTTATGCTAATGAGCTCCTGCTGGGTATGGCTAACTTGGGAGCCAGCCAGAACTCCGTTCCTGTGCGTTCCTGCCCAAAAATAGCCCTGGTTTTCCATTGGTTTACTCTAAGATCCCTGTCTCCCTACTGGTCCATTCTAGGATCTTAGTCAGCTATTGTTATGGATCTTCAAGCTCTGTCCGTGTTAAGCAGCAGCCGAAGTATGGTCTAGGCTCAATACATTACAGGTATAATATCCAGCTGGCACCAACCCCAGTCAGTTCTGACACAGGACGCTTCTACTTGACATGGCTGCGTATCTCAATAAACAAATCTTTAACCAAAGAGTGTAGTTGGGAGTGAGTCCATGCAAGAGTCTGACAGCCTGTGGCCATCACTACATTCTCTGGCAGCAAATCCCACATTTCCATTACTCACTGTGGACTTTGGCCCACCCTGAATCTACCGCCCATCAGCTCCATTGGAAGCCTGGAGTCCAGCTGTGTTCGGAGAAGAAGCAAAAAGTTCTCTTTTATCAACTTCCTCCTCTCTCATGCCCCCTCTTTAGGCATTTTCCAGGCTGCAGCCATCTTCTGGGCTTCCATTGGTGTTGTGGCGGTTGTAATGACCGCACTATCAGTATGATTGATACATGTGTTTTCTTCATTTCCACCCCCACACCAGAGTTCCATCTGTTCACATTCACATTGTAGGTTGGTTTTCCAGGTCCCCTCCCCATTTTCTTTTTTGCGCATGCACTGAAATGTTACAGCGCTTCAGCAGACTCAAGGGGCCAAGAAATCCCCTTCAATGCTCCCTCTGAGCCGTGGAGTCTTGTGAGCAAGAAATTCTACTGTGTGAGCTGCTGGCATGAAAGTTGTGAGTGAGCGATTTGGCTGCTGCATAAATTAGTTTGCTCTGGACCGGAGCTGCCCTTCCTGAGTGGAGACAGAAATGTGTGAGCCCTGAAATACGGAGACGCCCTCTAGAGAAGAAATTTTAAGGAACGTTCTGGAAACAGCAGAAATGGACAAACTGACTTTGATTTTGAAAGGACAACCAGAAACAGCATTTGAAAATACACGGTCAGGATTCTATAAGTGGTTTGAAAATGCCATTAATAAGACATCATGGGTATTTTTAATCTTCTAAGGTTACAAAAATTGAATTTTGATATATTTGCAAGTGATAATTGCAACGAGATAAGTTGACGTGGTGAAAAGTATAATTAGGCTGCGATCACACAGAGGGGGGGAAAGGCGGGCAGGAAGCAACGCTGTTTGCCCCGCCTGCAATGACATGTGTTTGCGCAATCAAACTTCCTGCCGCGCACCCACAGTTCCCAATAATACTGAGTTATCGGCAGTAGCTTTTTTCCACGCTAGTGCCGCGCGAAACGACGCCCCGCCGATGACTCCGGGACGCCAGACAGATGTGTCTGTCTGATTGCGTCCCTTTAATCCGTGGGGGAATTGCAGGTCTGCCGTTGCTTCCGGTACGTATGATCGCACCCTTAATTAGCTATATGCACGTTAAAGAAGAATCTAAAGAAACCGACCCATTATTCCCTTTTGTATGTTTTTTGTCATGTTGTGAAAATAAAAAAATATATGTTAGAAAAAAATGTGTGAGCCAGAGGCTAAAAAACTGTGAGCTAGCTCACACTAACTCAGCTTAGAGGGAACACTGAACCTGTTGTGTCTGCTGACTGCCTCCGGGCGTCAGCGACAGAGCCTGCGCTTGAGTCCCAGAAAACAATGGGACTGGGCTCCTGTCTCTGACTTGGGGAAACCAATGGGAACGATGGCGGGAAATTCAAACCCGCCAATGGGACCAAGGGGTGTTTCCCTACGCTTGTATATAGTTGGCCACCTGACCGGTAAAATGTGTTCTTTGTTGTGTAATAGCAAGCCATGCTGACCACTGCATCTGTGTCTGTGGCTTCCTTATGCGTCCAACCCACTACACAATAGAACCCCTTGAGTACATTCCCGCCCGCCATACCATATCTGAGTGTCATACTGGGTGTATGTGCCTCACCCCTTTTGGTCTCTCATTGGCTCTCCCCCCCCCCCCAATTTTGAATTCCTTTCCCTGACTTGCATCCGTACACAGCTGATAACAGCTTTTTTCCCTTCAGTGTTTCCAGGATAGCTGCACACACTGCAAAAGGTATTTGAAAATGGCGCCCAGGGATGTGCTAGAAACTTCTCTTGTGTGTGTGAACGAAGGAACAGTAAGGACAGCAAGGACTGGCGGCTGATGTCAGGCCTTCCGACGGGTCTGGAGGTTTGTTTCAGCGCAGGTGCCCTCCAAAGCTGAAACACTGAAACGCCGGCATGCAAATTAAATAAAAATCTTTCTAGGCGGGTTTGGGCAGCAATATACAAGACAGAAAAAAAAAACCAGTTCACATTTTGAGCAAGAGACTACCTTGCAAATTCATTCTACAATGGAAAAACTAAATATGGCGGGAAACTAGTTTAGGAGAGAATGCGGGGGGAATACGAAGTGAAACCAGGACAGCATGGGGCTATGGAAGAAGTTGTACATGTTATAACCATGGCTAGGATTCTGTATGCAAAATACTGGAGCAAAGAAAAAGTTCCATCCAGAGAAGAAATAGTTTATAAATTACTTGAAACGGCGGAAATGGACAAATTAACTCTGCAGCTGCAAGATAAAAAAAGAAGAAATCTTTGAGAAAACATGGTCAAGACTATATAACTGGATTGAGGTGTATCTTCAAAGATGTACATTATAATCATAAAATACAACTTTTATATATTTCAATATGTTAAATCACTTTAGGTGCAGAAAAGAATGATTCTATATATGTAAAGCTTTAGTAGACACATTGAGTACATGCCTCTTGTTCATTTTGTGTCGGTTTGTCTGTAATTGTAGTGTCTATTCTTTTTCTTTGTAGAAAATCAATGCAAATCTATGAAAAAAAGAAGTTGTTGTTGTAGGGGGGTGAAAATGGACCATTAGGGCCGCCTGGAAAATGCCTTCTCGCCTCTTCTCTCGGTCGCTCCAGCCGTTCCTGATCACAGCCACCCTAGCAGTTGAGTTGCCGTTGGAAATCTTTGTGGCTTCTCTGATCTGAGATAAAAATAATTAGTTTTGCTCGCAGTTCTTAAAAAACCTGTTGGAGGAGAAAGGAACAGCTGTTTGCAGACGATCTGTGCCACGACACCATCTGCATTCCAGCTGTTTTTTTTGCTGAGAAATGCCATTCAAAAAGAGGCTTAGCTTTCACAGAGAGTGTAGAACGTTCCTCGCACCCATTTGCTGGGACTTCTTTCTCATCAGACTTGCTTTGCCCACTGCCGTCTACAACCCTGACATTGTCTACTGTACTTGCCCTACCACCTGAACACTGTAGCAACCAGGAAAGCTGCAAACAATTCTTTCCCACCTGGAAACATACCCTAGCACTATCCCAGATGTGCCTGTGTTCTCTTTCTCCTGCAGAAAGGGCCCCTGGAAGATGCTCGCAGTCTTTCTGTGGAATCCAGCTCAGGAGAAGCCAGTTCTGCTAGTTTGCAGTAGAAACTGGCTGTGCCTAGCACTGATTGCCTTATTTCTGTGATGTCCATCTTCCAAAACAAGTTTTTTTTAACTTGGAAAAAACACAGACTGGATCTATAAAATTAGAAATAAGATACCAAGTAAGAAGGATAAGGACTGCAGCTGTGGTAAGTGCTTGCGGGAGAAGTAAATAGGTAAGATGGTGTTGGGGGCGGGTGGGAGACATGACGTCAGTTTATCTTGTGAATCCACCCCACCTCCTCAGCAAGACTCTGAGTCACAAAAGCTTCTGCTGGGATGCTTTGGTTAGTCCTTGAGGTGCCAGTGGACTCCTGTTTCATATGGAAGATGTACATGTGTAGACTTTTGGGAACAAGTTTTATGTTCACACCAGTTTGATGTAGTGGTTAAAAGTGTGGACTCTAATCTGGGAGAACCAGGTTTGATTCCCCACTCCTCCACTTGCACCTGCTGATGTGACCTTGGGTCAGTCACAAGCTCTGGCACAGCAGTTCTCTGAAAGAACAGTTTCTGTCAAGAGCTCTCTCAGCCCCACCTACCTCACTGGGTGTCTGTTGTGGGGAGGGGAAGGGACAGGAGTTTGTAAGCCTGCTCTGAGACTCCGAGTGAAGGGCGGGATATAAATCCAATCTCCTCCTCCTCCTCCTCCTCCTCCTCCTCCTCCTCTTCTTCTTCTTCTTCTTCCTCCTCTTCTTCTTCTTCTTCTTCTTCTTCTTCTTCTTCTTCTTCTTCTTCTTCTTCTTCTTCTTCTTCTTCTTCTTCTTCTTCTTCTTCTTCTTCTTCATATATCCTCTTGCGTTTCCCACATACAGCTAGTGTGTACATGTAACCTCAGCTTGTGTGTTCTATGGGGCAGAACACACAATTTTTTTAAAAAAATTTCAATTAACATAATGTGATAAAAACACAGAACTTAGTAACACAAGAGAACAGGGATCTTTCAAAGTCCAAACCATCAGCTCCTCCCTTCTTCACCGCCTGCCACCCCCCAAGTCCGTCCTTTCCCTCTTGTTGGTGGGTCAAGAAGACTCCAGCCGAAAACTCTGTGCACCATCTTCCAAGATGAGGGTCCCAGCTGAACTCCCCACCCACTAGGTGGCACAGCCCTGAAACAAGAAGTTCTAACATTTACAATTTAGAACAAAAGACTTCCTCCCTTACTGGTGTCCATCCATAAATCATAGTTACCTTAAACAAGGTGTTAACAGCCTATGATTAAGGTCCAAGCTCCCCAGCAGGGCTGTCTGAATTCCCTCTTTTACTTTCTACACCCCTCTGCCTCTAGAGCCAGAAGGTCAAACATGCGGCCCGGGGGCCGAATCAGGCCCCCGGAGGGCTTCTATCAGGCCCACAGTGGAACTGGCCGTCTTCTGCCCCTTCTTCCACTTCTGCTGCGTCATCGTAGGTTTGCAGCTTACAGACACACACCTGAACAGCATACTCAAGATTCTGACGGCGCAGACATTTTGATGCAATAATTCCGAGCAAGAGGTGTCAGTGATCAGACACTGTTCAGTAAACAAAATATTGCAAGAGTGCTCGTGTTTTAAGCATGTCTTTATTTTAAGTTAAAAAAACTCCACCCATTGTGTTTGTGTCCTTTATGAAGTTTGTATCTCCACTACCTGGCATTACAGAGAGCCAGTTTGGTGTAGTGGTTAAGTGCGCGGACTCTTATCTGGGAGAACCGGGTTTGATTCCCCACTCCTCCACTTGCACCTGCTGATGTGACCTTGGGTCAGTCACAAGCTCTGGCACAGCTGTTCTCTCAAGGACAGCTTCTGTCAGAAGTTCTCTCAGCCCCACCGACCTCACAGGGTGTCTGTTGTGGGGAGGGGAAGGGAAAGGAGTTTGTAAGCCGCTCTGAGACGCCTTTGGGCAGTGAAGGGCGGGGTATAAATCCAAACTCTTCTTCTTCTTCTTCTTACATTTTATGACACACGTGGCCCGGCCCAACAAGGCCTCATTTATATCAGATCTGGCCCTCATAATGAATGAGTTCGACACCCCTGGTCTAGAGACTCCATCCCTTCCTGGCTCATCCCGTTCTTAGCTAGGGGTTACACACAGAGCACATGACTGTGAATGCCACAAGGCATAGGTAGGAATGCTCGATCTGGGGCAGGTGATGCTCTGTATTCTTGGTGCTGGGGGGGCAGCAGGGGGAGGGCTTCTCGTGTCCTGGCCCCACTGCTGGACCTCCTGATGGCACCTGGTATTTCTGGCCACTGTGTGACCCAGAGTGTTGGACTGGATGGGCCACTGGCCTGATCCAACATTGGCTTCTCTTATGTTCTTATGTCTGGGGCAAGTGAGGCTCTGTATTCTTGGTACTTGGGGGGAGCAGCAGTGGGAGGGCTTCTAGTGTCCTGGCCCCACTGCTGGACCTCCTGATGGCACCTGGTATTTTTGGCCACTATGTGACACAGAGTGTTGGATTGGATGGGCCATTGGCCTGATCCAACATGGGCTTCTCTTATGTTCTTATGGGACAACAACCACCAGCCCGTGAGGTCGCGTATTTACGGGTCCCCCAGCACCTTCCTAGCCCACTTCCCTTCTTACTACTGGTGGGTCTGAACTTCCCTCCAGGGATCCTGTTGGTGTTCCTAGGATCCTTGGTCCCTTTGTTATTTAGGACCAAGCTCGGACTAAGGAGCTGCTACCAGCGACTCTCTGCAGACACAACATAAAGTTTATGTAATAAAATTGCTTATTAAAATGATCTGCTGTTTTAATGCTGAAGGTTTCCCTTGCTCGAAAGCCAGTCGAATCTGACTCTAGGGGCAGTGCTCATCTCCGCTTCCAAGCCAAAGAGCCAACACTGTCTGAAGACGTTTCTGTAGTCATGTGGCCGGCATTACTAAATGCCGAGGCTCATGGAACGCTGTTACCTTCCCACCAAAGCAGTACCTATTTATCTACTTGCAATTTCTTGCTTTCGAACTGCTAGGTTGGCAGGAGCTGGGGCCGGAGACAGGAGCTCACTCCGTCACGTGGCACTCGGGTCTCGAACTGCCGACCTACCGACCTTCCGGTCTGCAGCTCAGCGTCTTAACCTCTGAGCCACTGCGGCCAATTTTAATGGTACCAGTCAAGAAATACGAAGTTCAGCCATGTATCCCTGCTGATCCTCAGCCCATACACTGATCCCTGCTGATCTTCAGCACAGGTAATGTGGCATTAAACTGCCCGGTCTTTTCTAGAAAATTCTCCCTCTTTCTTGTTTCAAGTCCCTTCACAAAATCCCAGGATTCACGCATTTGCCCATATCCCTCCCCCTTTACTCTCTTCCGTTTCCCCTCTCTGTACTGCTGCCTCTGCTAACCAAAAGAACATTGTAAGCTCCTTCAGGGAATTATCCGCTTTTGGACTTCAATGACTCAAAATTCAAACTAAATATGGCCTGTTTCTTAACCTTGAGAGGGTATCTAATCTGAATGAAATTGGTCTCTGTATTCAGTCAGGAGCTGAAGAAGCCACGTCCAAATATTATTTTTGTCACTGAAACAATAGTGCCCGCAGCCGCACTTTGGTTCGGTTCCCATTTTCTCACACTGTCTTTTTGGGTTCTGTTTCCCCAGGTGACAACCATCTTCAAGTACTTGAAGGGCTGTCATCTAGAGGACAGTATGGAGTTGTTTTCTGTTGCCCCAGAACCAACGGGTTGAAATTAAATCAGAAGAGTTTTTGGCTAAATGTTAGGAAGAACTTCCTGACAATTAGAGCGGGTTCCTCAGTGGAACAGGCTTCCTCAGGAGGTGGTGGCCTCTCCTTCTTTGGAGGTTTTCAAACAGAGGCCAGATGGCCATCTGACAGCAATGCTGATTTCTGAGAACTTAGGCAAGTCATGAGAGGGAGGGCAGGAAGGGTGGCATCAGTGCTTAGTTCTGGTGGCCCTTTCTTACACGCCCAAGGAAATGCCGATCGCCACTTTGGGGTAAGGAAGCAATTTTTCTCCAGGCCAGTTTGGCCAGGGATCTGGGAGTTTTTTTGTCATCTCCTGGGCATGGAACAGCGGTTGCTGTGGGTATGGAGGGGAAGGTATTTGTGAATTTCCTGCCTTGTGCAGGGGTTGGACTAGATGACCCTGGAGGTCCCTTCCAACTCTGTGATTCTATGCTTCTATGATTCTAGGTCAGTGAAGTGTTCTGCCAGGGACCTCATCCAACTGGAACGGTTAACCCATGTGCACCCCGAACGGGATCACTCCAATGAGCAGTTCTGCAGACAGCAAGCCTTTCCTCCAATCACTGTGCTGATTCAAGGGCTAGGGGAGGGCTGTCTAAACTTTTATAGACACATTGGGAAGGTTTGTCAGAGGGTCAATCCACACATTACAAGGTCCTCGCAGATGCCACATGGACTTTGTAACAGGCATGTGACAGGAGTTCCGTCCCTCCCAGATGCAGGTGTGTTTAATTCTGATTCCTACTATGCTGTGCGTGGGGAAGGGGCTTCAGCCTCCCCCCCATACTGCTGTTTTCTGCATCCCGAAACTTCCCCCTGTTTCTATTTCCTCCACAGTGAAAACTATATAGTTTTCAAGGCACCAGGGAATTTTCACAAGGAAGTAAACCGCAGCTCCCCAGGGCAGTTTAAATCCAGTACAAGATCTTAAAAATATCAGTCAGACGAACTGACACAGGACTGCAGCTCTATTTACTCTGATTTGTTAAGCTTAAGTGGGTGCTGTACAAAGGGTATTTAAAAATAAAAGACACCTGTTCACAGGTGTCTAAAAGAAGCGCACATCTAGAACGAGTGCACAGAAATATTGATTTCTGCGAAACGGTGTGTGTGCTTCAAAGCGCGTGCGGGGTAGGGGGGTGGCTCGCTAGAATTCTGTAGAGCTGTCAAGTTCTGTCAAGACTTGGGGGGTTGGGGGGAAGAAACAGACGTCAGCTGCAGACCCATGTGGAAATCTGTGGCTTAGAGAAGCAGAAGTCCTGCCCTCCTGTAACACGGCAGCTGTTTCTGGAGCGGGGAGTAGGGTTGCTGGGTGTCCAGTGTTGAACTGGATCAGTTCAAAGCCAGTTTGGTGTAGTGGTTAAGTGTGTGAACTCTGATCTGGGAGAACTGGGTTTGAGTCCCCACTCCTCCACTTGCACTTGGCTGGATGATCTTGGGCAAACCATAGTTCTGATAAGAGCTGTCCTTGAAAAAGAGCAGTTTCTGTCAAGAGCTCTCTCAGCCCCACCTACCTCACAGGGTGTCTGTTGTGGGGAGGGGAAGGGAAAGGAGTCTGTAAGCCGCTCTGAGACACCTTTGGGTAGTGAAGGGTGGGGTATAAATCCAGTCTCCTCCTCCTCTTCCTCTTCTTCTTCTTCTTCTCTGGACCCTCTGGTATTTTCCCACTCTGTCCAGTAATTAAACTGAGAAAATTCTGGACATATAAATGTCCAGCATTTTCTAATTAAGTTAGCCAGAAGCCACTGCAGCCAAGCTCCTTGCATGCACCTTTTCTTTCCCCTGAAGCTTGATAAAGTGGTGGCAGCCCCATTGGCTTGTTCTCCACCACAGACGGCAAAATTTGAAAAGACCCCAATCCACCAATCAGCAGCCAGGCAGGATGCTCCCAGAGAAATCCTATGGACTCCTATGAGACCCAGTCTGGGAGAACCGGGTTTGATTCCCCACGCCTCCACATGCAGCTGCTGGTGTGACCTTGGGTCAGTCACAAGTTTTCTTGGAGCTGTTCTCTCACGACCAGTTCTTGAAAGAGCTCCCTCAGCCCCACCTACCTCACAGGGTGTCTGTTGTGGGGAGGGGAAGGGGAAGGAGATTGTAAGCCCCTCTGAGACTTCTTCGGGTAGTGAAGGGGGGGGTAAAAATCCAATCTCCTCCTCCTCCTCCTTCACATTTCAAGTGTTACGGTGAGCAAACTGGCCACAACTTGCCGGTCTTGGCCTCCTGCCCAGGTGCAGTGGTGGAATGGCTAGGTGAGAGAGTCAGTTGAAGCTAAATCCACCTCAGGCAGAGGTCTCGTGGCTGGGGACGCCCAAACCACCGGGGTGGCCACTTCTACTGACCCTTGATGGGGTCTGACTTTCTACGGTCGGCTCTGCCAGGAGTCTGGGGGTGCGGCTCAATTCTTTGCTCTTCGTGGACAAACGTGTCCTCGGTGGCAAAGACCAGATGGGCCAATGGTCTGATAAGGCAGCTTCATGTGGCCCTTTCACCTACTGGGAAAGTTCCCGTTGGGCCCCTTCCTTGGAGGCCTGTTGGAAGCCAGGAGGAGCAGACCGAGCCGGGCATCCCCTGGTGACCCGAAGATGCCATGGGCCAGCCACAGCCCGGGGCCAGGCCAAGCACGTGGCTTAGCTTTCTCCAGAGGCAAAAATAATCCAAAAGAAACTATGAAAAATGCACTAGAAAATGCTTAGATATCCAACATGAAACTCCTCTACAAAACGTCAGCAACAGATAAACATGTACAGTGTCCAAAATAATTTAGATGGGTGAAGTTTTGACAAAAGTCTCCGGACAGTTCAATCATTTCGATGTCTCGAAAACAAGGATGGAAGATTCTTGGTTGGTTCTTGGGTGATTCAAAAAGTATTCAAATCACTGGTCTCATTTATCTTCACAGATGTGCCATAACCTGGTTACAAGGATTCTTACAGCTTCTTTCGAAGGGCAAAGTGCTTGATTTGTATACTTTTTGAATCAACCAAGAATCACAACGTCTTCCATCCTTGTTTTCGGAAGAAGAACGACATCGAAACGACTGAACAGTCTGGAGACTTTTGTCAAAACTTCACCCATCTAAATTATTTTGGGCACTATACATGTTTGTCTATTGCAGACATTTTGTACAAGAATTTCATGTTGGATATCTAAATATTTTCTAGTGCATTTTTCTCAGCTTTCTCCAGGGCAGTTAACTATTTTGGGTTGCCGACCTCTGGGCGGGTACTGGAGTTCTCCCAGAATTACAACTCGTCTCCCAACCACAGGGATCCCTTCCCCTGGAGAAAATGGCTGCTTTGGAGAGCGGACTCCATGACATCGCAGCCCTGCCGCGTTCCCTCTCCTCCCCAAACTTTGTCCTCCCCTGGTTCTGCCTCCAAACTTTGTCCTCCCCTGGTTCTGCCTCCAAATCTCCAGGGATTTCCACATCCAAGAGTCCACCACCCCTGTAGCTATCACAACACACCCTTTGAAGGAACCTCCACCAAGAGGGTTGGCTAATTCATCTTACGGCTTTAGTTGCCTGTGGTAAGCCCTGGAGACGAGGGAAGGCAGCATGGCAGAGTCCAGTCTCACCGGATCTTGGAAGCTAAACAGGGCTGGAACTTGGAAGGGAGGGCCACTGAGGAAGACTCTGCAGAGGAAGGCACTGGCAAACTGCCTCTACTTCTCAACTGCCTTGGAAGCTCCTTGCCGGGGCGACTGTAAATCAGGTGAGAATTGACGGCACTTTTACACACACACAAACCCTGGGAGACACATGCATAAAAACCTTGTAAATAAATAAACTCTGTTTATTATTAATTTATGCTTTGCGTTTCTACTCAACAGAGAGCCAGTTTGGTGCAGTGGTTAAGTGCGTGGACTCTAATCGGGGAGAACCAGGTTTGATTCCCCACTCCTCCACTTGCACCTGCTGGATGACCTTGGGCAAGCCATAGTTCTGTCAGAGCTGTCCTTGAAAGAGCAGTTCCCGAAAGAGCTCTCTCAGCCCCACCTACCTGACAGGGTGTCTGTTGTGGGGAGGGGAAGGGGAGGGAGTTTGTAAGCCGCTCTGAGACTCCGAGTGAAAGGCAAGGTATAAATCCAATCTCCTCCTCCTCCTCTTCTTCTTCTTCCATAATTCTTCATTCTTCTATTTTATCCTCCCAACTACTCTGTGAGGTAGGTGAGTCAGAGAGTGTGTGATTGGTCCCTGCTCATGCAGACCAGGGTCTTCGAGTGGTCAGGGACTCATGTACCTTCAGGACTGCCTCCTCCAGCACATCCCAGGAAGAACACAGAGATCAGCTGATGATGCTGGTGATCTCTGGCCCTCAGGAGGTCCTCGATTAGAGGCAGGGCCTTTTCGGTCCAGGCCCCGACCTGGTAGAACTCTCTGCCGAACAACACCAGGGCCCTGCGGGATCCGATGCAATTCCGCAGGGCCTGAAAGGCTAAGATGTTCCACTGGGCTTTTAGTTGAGGGCAGCAACGGTTAAGACCAGCACCCTCTTTTTCTTCCTATGACCCCCACGTCCCCTTCCCTACCCCGCTGCGCAGACAGCACCGTAGCCGGCCAAAGGGGTTTATATCGCCATCTGGACTGCTTAATTTATCGGTGTGTAGTGACGATTTTATGCTGTATTTTTAACTGTTCTTACGGCTGCGAATCTCCCAGAGCCTGCTCGCAGGGTGGGCAATCCATAAATTTAATATAATAAATAAATAATAAACCCTGCTGTGGCGGAACGGGGATTTGAACCTGCGTCTCCCAGATCCTAGTCTGATGCTCTAACCTCATGGTGTACAATGATCTCCATCTGAAGAAAAGCAGCTGAGGTGGATGAATAACGTAGAGCTAGCTGCAGGGCAGCTATCCAGCTGTACGGACAGACCTTCCGAGAGTGCTGGTGGGAATGGTTTGACGCAGGGCTCTTTTTGCAGCAGGAACTCCTTTGCATATTAAGCGACACGCCCCCTAATGTGGCCAATCCTCCAAGAGCTTACAGAGCTCTTCTTACGGGGGCTACTGTAAGCTCTTGGAGGACTGGCTACTTCAGGGGTGTGCGGCCTAATATGCAAAGGAGTTCCTGCTACAAAAAGAGCCCTGGTATGACTACACGTTCCTTGCCTGCGAAAGAGAAGTGCCCCAGCATGCAAAGAGAATGCGTGTCCAGCCCATTTCCACCACACTTTAGCTTTTCACTCCAAGGCCGTGCAGATCAGAACGAGAAATGTCCAGGTTCAGAGAAACCGGATGGAGACGATTCTCACGGCTGGAGAAAAGAGCCAGAGTCCAGGAGCACCTTAAAGGCTAACGAAATTCACAGTAGGGTGAGAAGTTTCGCAAGTCACGGCTCGCTTCAGAGGAAGAAGTGAGCCGTGACTCATGAAAACTCAAACCCTGCAATATATTTTGTTAGTCTTTAAAGCGCTCCTGGACGCTTGCTCTTTGTGAGCCACGACTGACAAAAGTCCGTGCCCTGCCAACAAATCTCGTAAGTCTCTAAGATGCTACTGGACTCTTGCTCTTTGTGAGCTGGGACTCATGAATGCTCATACCCTGCCACAGGGGTTTTTTTGTAGAAAAAGCCCAGCAGGAACTCATTAGCATAATAGGTCACACCCAACAGCAGAAACTCATTAGCATATTAGGCCACACACCCCATGTTACCAGAAGTGTGGTCATCCAGCCACACCCACCTTTAGCTTCTTATTCTGTTTACCTTGTTTGTTGGCCAAACCCAGGCCTTTTTTTTTCGAGCAGGAACTCCTTTGCATGTTAGGCCACACACCCCTAATGTGGCCAATCCTAATAAGTTTCTGCTGTTGGGTGTGGCTTGTTATGCTAATGAGTTCTTGCTGGGCGTGGCCAACTCAGGAGCCAGCCGGAACGCCGTTCCTGTGCGTTCCTGCCCCGAAATAGCCCTGCCCTGCCATAAATAATGTCAGTCTTTAAGGTGCTCCTGGGCTCTTGCTCTTTGAGAGCAATGATTCACAAAAGCTCATCGCCTGCCACAAGTCTTTCAGATGCTACTGGACTCTTGCTCTTTGAGAGCCGTGACTCACGAAAGCTCATCCCCTGCCAAATATTTTGTTCGTCTTTAAGGTGCAACTGGACCCTTGCTCTTTTCTACTGCGACAGACAGACACAGCGACCTATCTTGATCTGTTCTTGTGGTTGCCCTTTTGACAGTTGTCCCCAGGCCTCTGTACTGCCTTTTCCTCCCCATCCTGACACTCTTTCTCATTTCCTCCGGTCCTAATCTTCCTCCACGGCCTTCTCTTTATCCCTTCGCTTTGCCGACGTCTCCTCCTGCCTTCCTTCCTCCTCCTTCCCCGGCCTCATGAGCTCCGTGCTTCTTTCCCTCACACCGTCTCTGGAGACGGGCCTCGAGGCCTGGTTGCCATCTGCTGTCTGTTTTGTGTGCATAGGGCTGGGTTGCTTCTTCTTCTGTTTTTTTTTTTTATGAGGTTGAGATCAGATGGCATCTAATCGATCGTCATGGTCACCATGGCGACGAGGGTGACAGAGTAGTTGGGAGAGAGACACATGCGCCCGCCCTGGGGCTGACAGGCGGTTCCCGGAAGGCTTGAAGAGAAATCAAATCTCTGTGTCACATTTGACACATTTGCATCTTCGTCTGATCCGGGGAAACACAGACACGGAGACGGGTCAACGGGTGGCTAAGGGCATAAAGCATTCGGCTGTTCGCCCATCAGTGTTCAGGAGATGGAGGCTGGTTCCTTCACAAAATGGAGGGCGAGCGGAAACTGCACATCAGGCGTGGACTGGGGGAGAACACTGAGCCCGCTCACTGAGCCTCCAGGGGAGTTTCTCTTTCGGTTATAACATTTCCCAGGCCTCCAGACAAGAGACAATTGAATCCGGGAATGACTAATGATTAACACCGGGGTGTGTGTGTGGGGGGAATAACTATCGCTTTTCTCATCCTCTCACCTTCCAGCTGCCCTTCCCGGTCTCTATCTCCTCCTGGTTTCTTGGTTGCAGTCTCCCTTAAGGCTCGTGATGGAGATCTTGCACAATTTCAGTCTCTTCACTGTCAAGCTTAAAGTTGTGTGAGTCCCCAACAGTCATTCCCAGTGTTCCCTCTAAGCTGAGTTAGTTTGAGCTAGCTCACAGTTTTTTAGCCCCCAGCTCACACATTTTTGTGACAGAGATCAGTTCACTTGGAGAAAATGGCGGCTTTGGAAGATAGACTCTGGGGCATTATTCCTCATGGATGCCCCTCCCCTCCCCAAACCCTGCCCTCCTCAGGCTCCACCCCCAAGATCCTCATGGATGCCCCTCCCCTCCCCAAACCCCGCCCTCCTCAGGCTTCACCTCTCCCAGAAGCTGAAGGCCATAGATCACGGCATACTCCTTCAAGCCCTGGAGATGGCACTCCGCTCTCCCAGACGGGGAAGGAGTCAAGTGTGGCTTTGCTATGCTATTAGCCCTCATGAGGAGCACGGGGGAGAGCTACGCTCCGTCCTCCCCTTCATACATATCTTGCAGCAGGAAAGAAGAGACCACCTCCGGGGCTCCTGCAATGTCATCACGGGTGTGTTGGAGGAGCGACAGCTGGCTAAGAATCTCTAGTTACTGGAAATACTGCTGAACCCGCGACCTGGATAGCCCAGGCAAGACCAATCTCATCAGATCTCAGAAGCTAAGCAAGGTCGACTTGGATGGGAGACCTCCAAGGAATACCAGCAGACGGGAGGCGAGGGCAGGCTGAATATCCTCCAGGCCCCCCGTAGGGGTCATTCAGTCAGTCGCTAGAGGTCGCCATGGCTTCCAGGTGCACACCCACACACAGTTTGGTATAGTGTTTAGGAGCATGGATTCTAATTTCAGAGAACCGGGTTTGATTCCCCACACCTCCACATGTGGCTGCTGGGGTGATCTCGGGTCAGTCACAAGTTCTCTCAGAGTTGTTCTCTCAAGAGCAGTCCTCGAGAGAGCTCTCTCAGCCCCATCTACCTCACAGGGTGTCTGTTGCGGGGAGGGGAAGGGAGAGGAGATTGTAAGCCGCTCTGAGACTCTTTCGGGTAGTGAAAGGCGGGGCCTAAATCCGATCTCTTCTCCTTCTTCTTCTTCGCATATGAAAAAAGAAGTAAACACGGCTGAAAGAGTAGGTTAGTGCACTTGTACCCTGGGGGAGCGGTGATGCGTTCTGTAGTGTTCAGAATTTACTAAATGTTTTCTCTTGCAGGTTAGCCTGCCTCTTGTGGTTTCTCTCTCTCTACTGTGTGTTAGTTTGTGTTAGCTGGATTGCCATATTTCGAAATGCAAAAAAGAGGACACAGTTCCCGACTGACTATTTCAAACAAGTGATCCCTGTGACAGATCTCATTATAAATATCCCGGTTTAAGCTGCAAGAATTGCTACTAACTAGGAATATTTAAGAACATAAGAGAAGCCAATGTTGAATCAGGCCAATGGCCCATCTAGTCCAACACTCTGTCACATAGCGGCCAAAATATACCAGGTGCCATCAGGAGGTCCAGCAGTGGGGCCAGGACACTAGAAGCCCTCCCACTGCTGCCCCCTCCAGCACCAAGAATAGAGTGCATCACCTGCCCCAGACTGAGAGTTCCCATCTATACCCTGTGGCTAAGAGCCACTGATGGACTTCTGCTCCACATGTTTATCTAATTCCCTCTTGAAACTGCCCATGCTTGTAGCTGCCACCGCCTCCTGTGGCAGTGAATTCCATGTGTGAATCACTCTTTGGGTGAAGAAGTATTTCCTTTTATCTGTTCTAACCCGACTGCTCAGCAATTTCATGGAGTGCCCACGAATTCTTGTATTGTGAGAAAGGAAGAAAAGTACTTCTTTCTCAACCTGCTCAATCCCATTGATAATCTTATAAACCTCGATCATGTCACCCCTCACATAATTGTGATAATTGCCACTAACTAGGAACATTCCTAACCTCCCGATCCCAAAAGGGGACATTTTCATCCTTTTTTTTTAAAAAAAAGGGCCCAAAAGAGGCTGGACACCCAAAACAGAGGACACGTCCTCTGAAAAGAGGACATCTGGTAACCCTAATTGGGATATTGGGTTAATAGAGTGGAGTGATGCCCAGTCATAAAAGTGTGATACTAAGTGCCGTCAATCAATCTCTCAAGAAGTATATTGCTAAATAGGTAAATTTACATTTGTTCAAGTAAGATCCAGTTCACATTCATCTTGCAGCTGAAAGGAGAGAGAGAGAAGCCCAATCCGAAGAGGACTTTCCCTACCACAAAGGGCCAGCTTGTTCGGCATCATGTGTGTTGGGATATGACGGCATCAGCATTGTATCTACGAGAGACACTTCCAGAGACACGTTTCTCCATGGAAGGCCAGGTGGAGAGAGTGAGAGGACAAAGCCGGAGGGAGGAGGAAGAGGTCAGAGGGCAGCTCCCAGGTTAAGACAAAGAGAGGCATCTCATTCGAGGAGATAACACCGATACGAGAGCCATTTTGGTGTGGTGGTGAAGTCCGCGGATTCTAGTCTGGCAGAACTGGGCTTGATGCCCCGCTCCTCCCCTTGCAGCTGCTGGATGACCTTGGACAAGCCATAGTTCTCTCAGAGCTGTCCTTGAAAGAGCAGTTCTCTAGAGAGCTCTCTCAGCCCCACCTGCCTCACAGGGTGTCTGTTGTGGGGAAGGGAAGGGAAAGGAGTTTGTAAGCCACTCTGAGACTCCAAGTGAAGGGCAGGGTATAAATCCAATCTCCTCCTCCTCCTCCTCTTCTTTTTCTTCTTCTTCTTCTTCACACTTAAGAGCGATATAGTGCCCCCCCCAATGTCCAGGCATGCTGAATTGCTCGCTCCAACAGTTACTGCTTGTACTCTGAAGCCCTCCCTGTTGCATTAGTGGCCTGCAGTCAGTTATTGTCTTTTTGCAAAAATCTTGTTGCAGTAAATTCATTGGAAGCAAACTCCAAAGCGTGGATTGGATTAATTCCCGAATTCTGCCAACAGGGAGCAAATGAGTCAGTGGCGGGCCTTCTGCCAGCCTGTGGACCCCAGCCGCAGGCCAGCCAAGCTGACCTTTGGTTTTAGCCACAGCAGATAGCTACTGATTAAAACAAAAGGATATTTAATGGGTAAGGTTGCCAGCATCCAGGTGGGGCCTGGAGATCTCCTGGAATTACAAGTCATCTCCAGACTACAGGGATCAGTTCCCCTGGAGAAAATGGCTGCTTTGGAGGGTGGGCTATATGGCATTATGCCCCCCCTCCCAAATTCTGACCTCCCCAGACTCCCCCTGGAATCTTCAGGAATTTCCCAAGCTGGAGTTGGCAAAGCCTGTTAAAGGGACATGTAACCTGGCGTGGTATGGATACGTGGTCCCAAACTGCTAAGCATGAAAGAGTCAAGTTAGTGAACATATGCAGGCCGTGAAGCTGACGTTCGGTACACAAATAAAGAATAATACATCAGTCCTTCTAATACCGAAGTGCCTTACGCCATGCCAATCACAACAGGAGCACAGCAGGACCAAACCTGAAGAGAATGTATGGAGAAGGTTTGTGCCTATAAGATGGAGAATACTGTTTCCTCTTAATACCCCATGAAAACCAGGCAACATGACAGGAAAGCTCTCCAAATACTAGGGTGCAGTGTTCCCTCTGAGTTAGCGTGCGCTAGCTCACAGTTCTTTAGCCTCCAGCTCACAGATTTTTGTCTTAGCTCAGGAAGGATGGCTCCAGAGCAAATTAATTTATGCAGTCGCCAAATCGCTCGCTCTCAACTTTAATGCCAGTCGCTCACAAAGTAGAATTTTTGCTCACAAGACTCCACAGCTTAGAGGGAGCGTTGCTAGGGTGTATAACCTCTGGAATAGGGATGGGATGGGTTCAGTGTTATGTGGACAGTTTTTTTGCGCGCGGGGGGGGGGGTTGATAGAATCCCAATGGTTGAGCACGCTGCTTTAAATTTACAAAATAAACCCATATCCTCACAATCCTTAATATTTCTTAAATCTAAACACAAAAGCCATGTAAAACCTTTTATTAAGACCAACCAAAATGACTCTAAATGTTGTACGGGCTTACAGGTTCTGCAGAACTCTTCATCAGACTGGATGCTTAACAAAAAGGGGGGGGAGAGTTGGTTTAATCCAATTTGTTCTTGATTAGGGATGGGCACAAACCAGAAAAATGTGGATCGGTTCATGGCGTGCCTTTTTTGCAAACCACAGACAGTCACACATTTTTGGCCACCTCTTGAACTGGTTTGTGAGGGGGTAGAATGGCCCCAGGGCCTGCTAAAGACACCAAACTGACAGGGGATCTTCAGCTGACTCTCTTCTAACTGCCCTCCAAGTTTGGTGAGGATTGGATTAATGGAGTCTGAGTTACATCCCCCCAAAGAAGGTGTCCCCAGGAAAGTGCTTTCTGGGGAAATAAGACTGCCTGACATTTGGACAGGCATAGGTTCAGGAGGTTCATGAGTGTATAGAACGGATCCTGTGCAAGTTAGAGACACCAAACATGGAGGACAGGTAGAAGAGCACACAGGGAGGTCCACTGTGAGTTTGGTATCACTAGCTTGCACAGGATCCATTCTATTCACTCCTGAATCTCCTGAAACTGTGCCTGTCAAAATGACCAAGGCTCAGGAGTGGAAAGAATGGATCCTGTGCAAGTTAGTGACATCAAAATTTCTAGACTACAAACTACTGTGGGTCCAACTCAGGAGAAAGGCGGATTAATTTTTTTAAAAGAATATAAAAGCTTCATTATCATCCTAAGAAAGCCAAAGGCATAGTTCATCATAAGGTTGTGATACTAATCTGCAGCATTAATTGCCCTCAAATGCAGAGTTTCCTGAAAGCATAGAGCATTCTGGTTGCTTGTCTAGTACAACTGTGGATAATGTGCTAGAAAAGTTTGAGCTTTAACTTCAGGTTCAAAGGAAAATCCACCTTGGCCTAATTTAGCTTGCAAGTCTGTCATTTTCTCAGCCGCCACACTCGGTCGTTTATTGGATTTACTAGGCTTTGGAGCTTTGCTGATTTCCAACTGTTCATGCCATTGTCTAGTCTTTCTGAGTTTCTTAAAGATTCATGTAGAGCGTTTTCAGTCCTTCTGAGTTTCTTAGAGATTCATGTAGAGCGTTTTCAGTGCTTTCCCTCTAGCAGACAGATTTCCTTCAGCAGTCGTGGTTGCTCTTTTCTCCTCCAGGAGCAACGGAGATGAACTACCTTCTGGCAAACTGTTTTAAAGGTTCCCCACACTGTAAGATAATTCATTTCAAAGGGTATAATTTTTATTAAACAGTGAGCAATATCCTTGTTAATTTGAGAGATCAGCTTTGGGAGCAGAATACCATTTAATCTTCAAGATTTTATTTATTTATTTATTACTTTTGATTTATATCCCGCCTAGCCAGGAAACTGGCTATTATACTTGATTTCCAGCTTTGCAGCTGCGGTGACAGATAAATAAGCCAAAATTCTGCCACAGTGAACCTCACAAGTATGTTTGAGGAATTGGGGTAGTTTAGAAGGAATATTGCTTGCACAGAGTAAAAATCTGAAGGTTCATTAAGGGAAAAATACACATATCTGGAGAGGGAATAGTCAAATAATATCAAGTGCCCAATATGATATAACCAGTGTTCCCTCTAAGCTGAGTTAGTGTGAGCTAGCTCACAGTTTTTTAGCCTGCGGCTCACACGTTTCTGTCTTAGCTCAGGAAGGATGATTCCAGAGCAGACTAATTTATGCAGTAGCCAAACTGCTTGCTCACAACTTGAATGCCAGTAGCTCACAAAGTAGAATTTTTGCTCACAAGACTCCACAGCTTAGAGGGAGCATTGGATATAACCGCTAAAGAGCAAGTTACTTCAAGCTCTCAGATTCTAAGCAAGTCACCCAAGTCAAGACAGAGAAGCAAGAGGACGGAGAAAAAGGAGGAGAAAGCAAGAAAGAGATTTTGTGTTATTGGTCCTAAACCTCTCAGCAGGGGGCCAATACAGATATATCTGTCCAAATGTCCAGGCAGTAATACAAGAGGAGAAAGAACAGTCACTCATGTTATATGCCAAAGGAAACTCTGGCTGGCTACCACTCCAAACCAGTGTGGGTTGGAGCCAGCCAGAATCACACTGTGGGGGATTCTGTCCCCAGTTATAGGGCAAGCGGCAGAGACCCCAAAGAACACATTCT
This sequence comes from Gekko gecko, assembly GCA_029375565.1. Lineage (NCBI taxonomy): Eukaryota > Metazoa > Chordata > Lepidosauria > Squamata > Gekkonidae > Gekko > Gekko gecko. The sequence goes on along the minus strand of JAPDNY010000007.1, from coordinate 165,523,397 downwards.
TTAGTATCCAAGTTTGGAAAGAAGGGAAGAGACACGGGGGGGGGGGGAGCAGGTATGCATTCTGTCTAATAAAGAATGAGAGGGGGTGATCCTGGGAATAATTTATAGATGAGGTAAAAAAGGAGAAGATTCCGGCTAGGGATGGGTGGTGTTCTGGGCCAGACTCAGCCTGAGCCAAGCGGGGATTTTGTGGATGTTCAACATTATACAGATTGGAACTGCTGAACAACTGGTACGAGGGAAGGATCAGTCCCCGGCATCTCCAGTTAAAAAGGCTCGAGTAGACAGTGATGGGAAAGGGCCTCTGCCTGAGACTCCGGAGAACCGCTGCCCGTCTTGAGTAGACAGTACCGGCCTTGATGGACCAAGGATGGCCTGATTCCGTATGAGGCATAATCGTGTGTGTGTTTACTTCAGACCGCTCACTCCATAGATTCAGTTTCTTGGACGCACAGGTGTATGCATGTGTGTCTGAGAGAAAGGCTGACTTTTCAGAAATTATGATGCTCTTTCTTGATATATAAAATGGACTTTTCTCATCTCGGGATAGACGCAGGGGGAGGGTAACGACAGAAATGATTCTGTGGAGGCCAAAACGAAAAAAGGGAATCTTGGAGTAATTTCCCGTGACTAATAGATCTATTTGGGCACTGGCTGTTGTGGACTATGTTATGTACTGGAGTGTGAATCCATCCTATGTATTCTGATGTTAAGCTTCAGTCTGAATGTGGCTCTTCATCTGTGGCATTACCATTGGCTGGTTTCTGTGAAACCATTGTAAATATCCAATCACTGTGTGAAAATGTATCTAAGAGAGAACGGTCCTGATTGGCCTTTATCCCTGTGTTATAATTGGTCTTTAACATGTTATGGGTGTGGCTTTGACATCCCGGGATAGTTTAAAAAGGGAGCTGTGCTCTTGTTGTGGTGTGTTCTGAGTTGGAGTTTGCTGTTAAATAAAGTTGAAATCACTTCTTTGTTGGCATCCTGTTGTTGAGTGGCATACTTAACAGATTAGATCACAATTCATCAGAAGTCCCAGCACACGAGATCTTTTGGCCCGATGAATCCATAAGTCTTTCACCTGGACTCCTTTCGGATTTTGGCTGTAAGAGTCTAGCACAATGGCCGCTAGGAAATACATTGATGCCAGTGGTTGGAGGAAAAGGGACAGAGGAGAAAATTCATCTTTGGTGTTACATCGTTCACTGGATACCAGACTGCCCTCCCCCTTCCCTGACAGTTTAGCGGAGAGAGTTAACTGGATCAGGGTAAAAAAGAATAAGAAGGGATGTATTTTTGAGAGATTCTTTGGCCAGATGTATTACGGCACCAATCTCAGGTAAATCCGACCCGCCTTGCCTTCCTTCCGCCACCGTGCAGGTGCATTTGCCCAAGACAGGTGAACAGAAGAGGCCATTTGTCCATGTCACTGCCCGAGAGAAGCGCCAGGCCTGCTCCTTCCGCCTCCTGCAAATTGAGTTTGTCAGCGCTCAGCCACGAGGCAGGTGAAACGCGGCTCCCTCGCCTCTCCTGGGAGAAGCGCGCGAGCATAAGCCACCTCATAATGGGACCAAGAGACAAAGGGGCAGGAACGAGGAGCTAATTGCATTCATAAAGACGTTAACAAAGGAATCAGAGGCGCTTCTGGCCTCCTTCCCTCTCGATTCATATCAATAAGCAAAAAGTTATTAAGAATCTCTGAAGGTTAAGTGCCGCCAGAACAACCCTCACTCCCAGCCTGGGAAGACAAAGGGATCTCTCTTCCTTCTGCCTTAGAAATTTCCTCCCTTCCATTATTCACTCTTAAGAACAGCAGAGACAAGGTGGGGGGGGGGGGGAGACATGTTTTTACGCTTTACAGACCTCCAGGAATCTCTATCTGTGTATTGTGGGAGGGATGCTGCTCTCCGACCAGAGAATCAAAATGGTTTACTTCAGAGACGAAGTGGAAATTTGGTAGAAACGCAGCCTGAGGGACCTCAATTACTAGAAAAATCTGAAGAGGACCTTCAAAAAACAAACCCAGAGTTTCAGGCACCAACAGTGCAATCCGAAACCAGAATTACACTCTCAAAGTCTATGGGCTAAGAAGGGTGTAACTCTGCTTAGAACGGCACTGTCAGATCTACTACTTATTAAAGCAAAACATACATCATAAGCTCAGCCTCCTCCATTTCCCCATCTCCCCTTTTTCTCCCTGTCAGGAGGATGACAGAGGTGATTTCTTGACGAAAACAGGCCCTTCTGTCATGGAACAGATCCCGACAGTGTCAGATCTGAGGAGCCCCAGCTAGGCCTTGGCTTCTAATGGAATCAAATGTGTCTCCTCGGTGTAGCCAGCTCTGAGGGAGAAGCCCCTGTCAGGAGGGAAAGATAGCAGGTGCTGCTAAAGCATTTCCATTTTCCAGCTCTGCAACCTTAGGAACCTCTTTAATTCAAACTGTGTGCCAAGCCCGGCTTGCTGGAACAGTAACGCGGACTCTCTGTTTGGATCCAGGTTTTTTTTGCAGTTTGCACAAAATGTGTTTCAGTGTCTTCACTTGCATAAGAAAGAGGGATATATATATATATATATATATATATATATATATATATATATATATATATTAAATCATCTCCAATTTCAATGTGTTTATAAACCTTTGGCTGCTGCAAATATGGCAGACGCGCATTGCCAAGAATCTAGATTCAGAAGAGAATATAATAAAATATTAACAGGAGGTCTGAAATAGTAAAAACACGACAGTGTGTTTTGTCATCACACACAGATGCTTTAGAATTCCCTCTGAAAGTCCAGACTTAAATGCAGAGCTTCACACGTGAGGCAGCCTATTCGCTGCAAGCTGAACAGGGATGCAAAGTTCTCAGCCGCTGCATGATCCCATAAGCTGGGTCTCCCAGAGATGATGCAGACTGCTCACCGATCTGGAAAGGAGAGGAGACGGAAGTGCCAAGTATCAACGTATTTAATCGCAAACGTGGGTCCTTAAATCTGGAGAGGGGAGCCACGAAGAAACAAGACAGATCTTTCGACAAGACTGGAAAAAAGAAGAATCTGAAATCTAAAATAAAAATAAATACAAAAATCAGGGGGTGGGGGTGGGGGGTGGGAGCGACAAACTCCAAAATGATAGAAGCAGGACCTGTACCTTTAAGAAATGAATGCTATCTGTGGTCGTTGCTAGGCAACCACAGTTGTATTGCCAGGATTCAAGCCTTGGTTTCTGTCAGTGAAAGGCAAGGGAGGGCAAGGCCCTTTTCAGGGGCCAGCTGCATCGAGGCCAGGCCCACCAGGCAACTTGCTGCCCCCTGACCTATACAACTCATCCAGGACTGACTGCTTGCTACAGTCAAAGAGCAGCCATCCAATGAAAGCCAGTGTGGCGTAGTGGTTAGGGTGTTAGACTAGGATCTGGAAGACCCAGATTTGCTTCAGTCTTTTCTGCTTTGCATGCTGAAGGTCCCAGGTTCAATACCCCAGCATCTCCAGTTAAAAGGACCAGGCAGAAGATGAGAAAGATCTCTGCCTGAAACCCTGGAGAGCTGCTGCCAGTCTGAGTCAAAAACACTGATCTTGATGGACCGGTGGTTAATTTCAGTATAAGGCAGCTTCATGTTTAATCTGGGATTGAATTGAGGACCTCTGGCATCCCAGTAATGTGTTCTACTACCCCGAGGGTCAAAGTACATAATCCAGGTTCAAGATTTACCAGATTAAAAAAAAGAGAAAGAGAGAAGAAAAAGGCACTAGAAGTGGTAAGACTGAATTGGACTGGGAATATAGCACCAAGATCTGGTGTAGAGGTTAAGAGTGCAGACTCTAATCTGGGAGAACTGAGTTTGATTCCCCACTCCTCTACATGCAGCCAGCTGGGTGACCTTAGATCAGTCACAAGTTCTCTCAGAGCTGTTCTCTCGAGGGCAGTTCTCGAAGACCTCCCTCAGCCCCACCTACCTTACAGGCTGTCTGTTTTTGGGAGGGGAAGGGAAAGGAGTTTGTAAACTGCTCTGAGTGAAGGGCGGGATAGAAATCCAATCTCTTCCTCTTCTTATATTTGACATACGGTGGAAAAGACACAGGTATGATAGAGACCCAAAGGGATTATGTTGTCCTGAGGAGATTTCTTTTCATTAACATAGTTTCTAAGGTCTGCAGGAGAACAGCTAGACCAGGGGCGTCAAACATAAGGCCCGAGGGCTGGAATCGGCCCATCCGGGGCTCTTACCCGGCCCACAAGCAATGGGTATGCATGGAAATGTAAGGTTTTCCCCCTTTTATGGCATCCCTTGGGAAAAACCTAGTCTTGCATATAATGAAGAAGAAGAAGAGGAAGAAGAAGAGGAGATTGGATTTATACCCCGCCCTTCACTACCCAGAGGAGTCTCAGAGCGGCTTACAGACTCCTTTCACTTCCCCTCCCCACAACAGACACCCTGTGAGGTAGGTGGGGCTGAGAGAGCTCTGACAGAAACTGCTCTTTTTCAAGAACAGCTCTTATCAGAATTAAATACATTTATTGGGGCTTTTGTTGGTTCCCCATCAAATCAATTGTTTTCACTTCTAGGAATCGATTGCTTTTGTTTGTATTTTGAGTAAAAAATATTGTTAATTGGGTTTGCCTGTGCCATTGATAAAGTTTATATCGCTGGTACCAGGCATTACACGGTATGGCACGCATGGCCTGGCCCGCCAAAGTGACATTTAGGTCAGATTCAGCCCTCGTAACAAATGAGTTTGACACCTCTGAGCTACACTCAAGTCCAGTGGCATTTTACAGACCAACAAGATTTCTAGATACCTGATGAAGGGAGCTTTGACTATCAAAAGCTCATACCCTGAAAACCGTGTTGAGAGCCAGTTTGGTGTAGTGGTTAGGAGCGTGGACTCTAATCTGGGAGAACCGGGCTTGATTCCCCACTCCTTCATATGCAGCTGCTGGCATGACCTTGGGTCAATCACAAGTTCTCTCAGAGCTGTTCTCTCAACAGCAGTCTTCAAGAGAGCTCTCTCAGCCCTACCTACCTCACAGGGTGTCTGTTGTAGTGTGGGGAAAAGAAAGGAGTTTGTAAGCCACTCTGAGACTCCGAGTAACGGGTGGGGTATAAATCCAATCTGTTGGGCTTGTACCTAGCTTTTCCTTAACCGTAACAGATATTTATGAGCTAGCTCTCCAGAACTGGGCCTTCTGCTCTAGCTTCCTTCTCAAGCCAGCTTCACCAACTGCTACCGTCAGCTAAGCTATCTGCCATCTGGCCTGGTCTTTGTGGCGGCATCGGAGCACGCAAACAGGCCGGTCAGGATGGAGGTGCTGCTTTCTCCCATGAGCCTCCACAGACAGACTCCATGACGATATTTTGTACTGGTGAGCAGACGGCATCAGGCAGATGGGCGGAGAGAGGGAACGGGTGTGTCCAAACGGTCTCGGTGAAGCGTCACGACACCTGAAATATCGACACACACCTCCAAGGACACTCAAGACTCTCGTTCGAGCGGCTTTCCGTTGTCCGTCTTGCTGAATCACTTTTAATTATGGCTTGGAAGAGACTCGCTCTATTAGGGTGCGCTCCTCTTGCCAACTGCCAGATTGGTTGGCGTGAGCTCTGGTATCTGCTGGAAAGAGCACACCCTTTCCTTTACCCCCCACGTCCACCCACGGCTTCTGCTCCCGTATGATGAAGCAAGTATTCCCTAGTAGGCCTTGAGCTGGTTTTTAACGTCTGCTAAAACTTGATTCGCAAACTTGTGACAAACTCTTTTTAAGTTAAGCAGATGATTAATCGGAAAACGCGCCTCATTTACATACAAATCAGTCCCCAAACCTGGCTAATTAGCACTAGAGCTGCGTTTCTGCAGATTCATAGCATATTGCTGTTGTGCTGCTACAAAGCAAGTGGTATTTTATAACCCACAAACCTATTTTCGGTTAGGGATACAGCCATTTTGAAGGCTGACTGGACCACACAAGCGATTCTTTGATGGGCAATCCATCTTTTGTTCTGCTTGGAGCCTCTGGCTATGAACAGTCATTTCGTGTTGAATTGTGTGGCTTGGCTTTGTGGTCAAGTTTGTAACCTGGAAGGGGGGGGAGAACTAAATCAGACATTTAAAATAAGCAAACAAAACGGGCTGTCGGAGATCTAAGGCCAATTATTACAGTGACAGTTTTCAGTGTCATTTTGTACTGAATGGAAGTTGTGAGAGGATAGTCGGCGGGTATTCACCAGCTCCACTCCCCCAACTTGAAACCACACTGTATGCAAAGGGGAGGAGGCAGGGGGACACCCCTGGTATGGTTGCCAACTCTAGGCTGAGGAAATTCCTGGAGATTTCTGGAGTGGACCCCGGGGAGGGCAGGGTTTCAGGAGGGAAGAGGAAGAAGAAAGAGGAGGAAGAGGAGGAGAAAGAGGGGGAGGAGGAGATTGGATTTATACCATGTCCTTCACTCGAAGTCTCAGAGCAGTTTACAATCTCCTTTCCTTCCCCTCCCCACAACAGACACCCTGTAAGGTAGGTGGGGGCTGAGAGAGCTCTTTCGAGGACTGCTCTTAAGAGAACAGCTCTGAGCAAACTTGTGACTGACCCAAGGTCAAACCAGCAGCTGCAAGTGGAGGAGTGGGAAATCAAACCCGGTCCTCCAGATTAGAGTCCATTGCTCTTAACCACCACTTAACCAGATTAGAGTCCATTGCTCTTAACTGGCTCTCAACCTGCATTTGGGCTGTACCAAACCCTGCATTTGGGCTGTATCAATTCACACCGTAGGATCGTGCTCACCTGATTTAACCTTTCTCCATATGAAAAGTTCTCTTCACGTAGGAATCTAGCAGGGCCGGGAGATGGTGGAAAGACAACCTTTCCCTCTGACTTCCAATTTCCTACAAAGAAGGATTTTTTGTGTCCGAAGGGCCGGGCCACCGTGGAAGTGTGTGGCCATAGTCTGAACAGTCCAGACAGGAAGCAGCTTACCCATGTGAGGCAGTAGGTTAGGATTGCCAACCTCCAGGTGGGGCCTGGAGATCTCCAACATTTACAGCTGCTTTCCAGATGACAAATAAACAGCCCCCCTGGAGAGAATGGTGCTTCGGAGGGTGGATTCTATGGCTTTATGTCCCGCTGCTGCCCCTCCCCTCCTGAAACCCCACCCTCCCCAGAGTCCACCCCCAAATCTCCAGGAATTTCCCGACCCGCAGCTGGCAATCCAGCGAGAAGGGCCAGACTTTTCATTCTAAAATGTTGCGAGGGAGCATCGAATCAGGTCTACAGAGCAGAGCTTAGTGACGGGGACGTTGAAGTGAGCTCATGCCCTGCCACAATTGTTGTTAGTCTTGAAGGTCCAGCTTGGTGTAGTAGTTAGGAGTGCAGTATGGGAGAACCGGGTTTGATTCCCCACGCCTCCTCCACATGCAGCTGCTGGGGTGACCTTGGGTCAGTCACAAGTTCTCTCAGAGCTGTTCTCTCAACTGCAGTACTCGAAAGAGCTCTCTCAGCCCCACCTCCCTCACAGGCAGTCTGTTGTCGGGGGGGGGGAGAGAAGGCGATTGTAAGCTGCTCTGAGACTCCTTTGGGTAGTGAAGAGTCTTCCTCCTCCTCCTCCTGGGGTCTTTGGCTGTTCCCCTCCATGCAATTCCCCCCATTCGAGATCCCAATCCTGGTTCAATTTACTCAGCTGCTCCTCTGCCCTGGTTCAGAGCTCAGACGGTCTTGGGGGCTCCGGCGGCAGCACGTCCCTGCCAGTCTCCTTAACTGACACCTGCTTGGCATGATGCGCAGTTCTTCACTTAGCCCGCCAGCTGGTCTCTCCTGGACAGCAGACTCGGGTGCTTCTCGGCTCTCTCTCCACACAGTTCAGCGGCTGCCGCACTTCTGGGTGCGCTTCTTGCCTGCTAGCTTCCCATCGGTCCTGGCCGGACAGGACCCTGATCCCAAGTCACATCTTGCTTCAGGGTGCTCGGGATTCAGCTCCTCTCGTCTCAGCTCCAATCCTCTCATTCCCAGTTTGGTGTAGGGGTTAAGACCGCGGACTCTAATCTGAGAGAAGTGGGTTTGATTCCCCAGTCCTCCACATGCAGCTGCCGGTGGGACTTTGGGTCAGTCACAAGTTCTTTCTGAGCTGTTCTCTCACAAGCAGTTCTCGAGGGAGCTCTCTCAGCCCCGCCTGACTGAGTCACTCCGTCTCATGCTGGGTCTTCCGCTCTTCCTGCTGCCTTCAACCGTTCCTAGCCAGTTTTAGTGGAGTGGTTAGGAGCCCGGACTCTAATTTGGGAGATCCAGTTTGATTCCCCGCTCCTCCACTTGCTGGATGACCTTGGGCAAGCCATAGTTCTGAAAAGAGCTGTTCTTGAAAAAGAGCTGTTTCTGTCAGAGCTCTCTCAGCCCCACCTCCCTCCCAGGGTGCCTGTCGTGGGGAGGGGGAGAGAAAGGAGATTGTAAGCCACTCTGAGACTCCTTTGGGTAGTGAAGGGCGGGGTATAAATCCAATCTCCTCCTCCTCCTCCTCCTCCTTCTTCCCTATCCAATACCAGCTTATGATTGTTCTTTTTTCCATCTTCTTTTCAAATAAACTTTATTGCGATATATTGAGCACCATCACAAAACACCAAGTAAGAGCCATCAAGGTACGTAAGCATAGCTTAAATTGACGTTAATATTGTATAAACAATGTTTAGTACATTACGAGGGGAATAACGTCAGCATGAACTAAAGTGTAAATAAACATAAAGCAGTTGACTGCATCTAGCCGGTACGTGCGACAGGACAGATGACCTGACGACTTCTGACTGCAAGTGCCAAAAATCAGAATTCATCGGGAACTAGAATGGAAGAAAGAAATTATCATCAAGAACAACAATCTGCAAATTCTGTCCATATCTTATCTAGAGTAAGAGGCCATTTTCCAGACATTCCAGTGTGATACAATGTATTTTCTGAGTTCACAACACCATCAGAAACTTTATCAGGAATAGAATATTCCTAACCTATCCATCTATGAACCCAAATAATATGCTAAAGAACCATACAACCAGTGACTGTCAGAAGTGTGATTGGGTTTTAATGTTTATTATTGTTTGAATTCCTAACTTGTTTAATTTTAATTGTATTTATTGTACTGTTTTTATGATGTTACCCACCCTGAGCCCGCTTACGGGATGGGCGGGCTATAAATACAAATATAATAATAATAATAATAATAATAATAATAATAATAATAATAATAATAATAATAATAATAATAATAATAATAATAATAATAATAATAATAGTAGTGGTAGTAGTAATAATAAATATTATCTACGTTTGTTGTGCCAGTGCTGCATATTTGTCCTTCCAAAGTATAGCTATAAGACATTTCACAGCTTGTTAACATTATCACGAGCTGTTTTTTATGTGGCTTAGGGATTCTTGGAACATCTCGTAAATTAAGGAGCATAGCTTCTGAAGTTTTCGGAATGTTGTGACCTGTATAGTTTTTAATCCTTTCCAATATTTGACTCCAAAGAGCATTAAATGCCGAACGTGACCACCACCAGTTATGGAAATATGTGCCTTTTTCTGCACACCTTTTCCAACATAGTGGTGATATCGATGAGGAGAGTTTGGCTGGTGTGTGGTACAACATTCAATTGTTGAAGTTTAAAGTTATTCTGAAAAGAGGGCTTGGCTTCCCCTGAAGCCCTCTGCAAAGAAACCAGGCATGTGCCTACTGATTCGGAGCTCTTTGTGTGATTTCCCACTAAAGCTGCCGCGGGGTTGCACCGCCGTTTGCCCCGAGATTTTTAGTCAATTTCACACCGAAGCCGCGGGGCTGCATTTTGACCCGCGGCTTCGCCCGATTTCCCCGCAGTTTCGTAATCCTCAAAAAACAGGATTACGAAACTGCAGGGAAATCGGGTGAGCCGCGGGTCAAAATGCAGCCCCGCGGCTTCGGTGTGAAATTGACTAAAATCTCAGGGCAAACGGCGGTGCAACCCCGCGGCAGCTTTAGTGGGAAATCACCCTTTGTTTCTGTAAGGAAACCACACCTCTTAGAAGTTTAAACACAGTCCGTCAGTTCAGTGCCAGGGACTCAGAACTTGAATTGAGAACCCGAGAGTCAGTGATGTTGAGAAGGAACAAGCTACCATCTAACCATCTCATCCTTTGCTGTCCCCTTCTTCTTTGACCTTCAGTCTTTCCCAGAATCAGGGTCTTCTCCAGTGAGTGCTCCCTTCTCATTTGGTGGCCAAAATATCTGAGTTTCAGCTTCATTCTCTGGCCTTCCAGGGAAGGGAACAGTCAGGGTGGATTTCCTTTAGGACTGACTGATACGATCTCCTTGCAGTCCAGGGGACTCTCAAGAGTCTTCTCCAGCACCGTAATTCGAAAGCATCTATTCTTCGGCGCTCGGCCTTCCATAAATGCCATAAAGTTCACCCTCCGAAGCAGCCGTTTCCTCCAAGGGAGCTGATCTCTGTCATCCGGAGAGGAGTTATAATTCCAGGAGATCTTCAGGCCCCACCTAGTGGTTAGTGAACCTACAATCAAATCATAAATATGAAAGCTGGAGCCTGCAGGCCAACTGGGGGCACTCTGCTGGCGTGAGCCTGAGCGATGCACAAGTCTGTAAAGATCGGCACGTGGATGTGAACCCTCCCCAAGCGTCGTTTTCATTTATATCTCCCCCCTTCCCTTTTCGAAGCAAGATCTTTTTCCACCGGACCACTCGAGCGGAGACGTGTTCACCAAGCCATTCAGATGAAACCGTGTGTGAACGTGCTGGGGAAGAGGCTGGCGGGATGATTTAAGGTGAGTCAATGAGAGCATCTGGAACACGCAGCCGAGAAGAGGGTCTCATCTACAATGCTGATCTCAATTAGAGTCCCAGCTTTCCAATTCAAGTGTTTCCTGACCAAGCATGCCGACTAATTGACAGCTATTAAGAACTGGGAAAACAAAATTATTTTGCTTGCTTTTGGAGGGGGCGGGGGACCCAAATCGAGGCACTGAGCTCCCGGAATGCATAATCCAAAATCCTTTGCACAAGAGTATCTGTACCTCCTTAAAACAGTAATGGAACCCAGGCCAGTGCAATTCAGAAATACACTGACAAAGAAGAAGAAGGTGAAGATGAAGAAGAGGAGGAGGAGGAGGAGAAGGAGGAGAAGATTGGATTTATACCCCACCCTTCACTACCCAAAGGAGTCTCAGAGCAGCTTACAAACTCCTTTCCGTTCCCCTCCCCACAACAGGCACCCTGTGAGGTAGGTGGGGTTGAGAGAGCTTTCTCAAGAACTGCCCTTGAGAGAACAGCTCTGACAGAACTATGGCTTGCCCAAGGTCACCCAGAAGCTGCAGGCGAAGGAGTGGAGAATCAATCCCGGTTCTCCCAGATTAGAAGTCTGTGCAACTAACCGCTACACCAAACTGGACCTGGGCCAGCATAGTGCTACATGCAGGGAATGGGATGCCAGCCTCCAGGTGGGACCCCCCACTGAAGTCCTTGTCCTCTCCAGGATCTGCCCCCAAATCTCCAGGAGTTTCCAAACCTGGCTCTGCCAGTCCTACCCCCTCCGTCCCCCACCAGTGGCCAAGGCAGCCCTGGCAGACCTACCTGCACCCGTGCTGACAGATGATGGCACAGAGGCCAGAAAGGAGGAGCACTGCGGGAGCAGCAGGGCACACGTTTGGGATCCAAAACCCATCTCCTGCCCCAGTCAATGACGTGCCGTTACGCTGGTGAAAAAAGCTGGCGTCTGTATAAACAACAGGAGAGCCCTCTCCCCTCTCATTTCGCCTCTCGGGCCTCGTATTGGGCACATGTAGAACCCACGCACAGAGCCTAAAGGGCAGGTCAGACTATAGGGATCAGTTCCCCTTGGGGAAAATGACTGCTTTGGAGGCCAGGCTCTACGGCATTACACCCCACTGAGGTCCCCCCCACTCCCTGAACCCTGCTCTCTTAAGGACCCTCCCCCAGGCTCCAGAGGTTTCCCAACCCGGAGTCGGCCACCCTAGGTGGTCAGTTTGATAGCCAGTTTGATGTCGTGGTTAAGAGTGCGGACTCTACTCTGGGAGAACTTGGGGTTCATTCCCCATCAGGCCCGTAGCTACAGTGGGGCATCTCGGGGCTAGGCCCCCTGACTTACTGGCAAGGCCCCCTGACTCCCCATCCAGCCCAGGGGCCCCAAATGGTGGCAGGTGCGGGGAAGGAGCCGGGTATTCCTTTAATTTGATTAGCCAGTGCCCCCACCCCCAAATTTAAACATCCCCTGACTTAAAAAATCCTGGCTACGGGCTTGTTTCCCACTCCTCCACACGCAGCTGCTGGTGTGAGCTTGGGTCAGTCACAGGCTCTCTCAGAGCTGTTCTCTTGAGGGCAGTCTTCAAAAGAGCTCTCTCAGTCCCACCTACCTCACAGGGTGTCTGTTGCGGGGAGGGGAAGGGGAAGGAGATTGTGAGCCGCTCTGAGATTCCTTTGAGTAGTGAAGGGCAGGGTATGGATCCAATCTCTTCTCTCTTCTTCTTCTCAGCACAGGTTATTCTTCCAGTACTCTTCTTTGGCTCCTTGCCTGTTACCACAAAGGGCCCTTTCTCAAGAATTCCCATCACCCAAATCCCGCACTGGGAATTCTCCAGAAAGGGCCCTCTGTACAGACAGGTAATGGAGCCCAGGAGGAGCGCTGGAAGAGCACCTGAACCTACAGAGTGACCTATAAGCTCCTCGGGTGGATGACTCTGCTCTGTGCGAGTGTGGTCCCCAGGGGCTCTGGGAGGGCTGTTTTTTCAAGTAGATGCACCAGATTTTTCCCATAGCTGGTGGTGTCTCTCCTGAAAAAAACCCCAAGATTTCAAAAATATTGGACCAGGGCATCCAATTCTATGAGCCCCAGAAGAAGGTGCCCCCATCCTCCATTATTTCTAATGGAGGGAAAGCATTTAAAGGGAATGTGGTCCCTTTAAATGTGACGGCCAGAACTCCCTTCAGAGTTCAATTGCCTAGTGACATCATCCCTTGCCCCTGGCTCCACCCCCAAAGTTTCCTGGCTCCACCCCCGGCTCCACTTAGATATTTCCTGAGTTTTCCCCGGTTATACTGCTCAATTTCCCACTATTTGCTGCATGGCCGCATTTTGACCCACATCTCCCCCAATTTCCTCCGACGTCTTCTTGATCCTTGGCTGGAGGAAATCGGGAGGAGATGTGGGTCAAAATGTGGCCGCACAGCAAATAGTGGGAAATTGAGCAGTACAGCTGGGGGAAACGGGAGACCGTGGGTGGAACAACTGCTTTTGCGGAACTGGTCTATGTTGTTGGTGATGGAAGGTGCTGTCAAGTTGCAGCTTACGGTGATTCCGTGGGGTCTTCAAGACAAGAGATGTTCAGAGGTAGCTTGCCATTGCCTTCCTCTGTGTAGTAACCCTGGACTTCCTTGGTGGCCTCCCACCTTAGTAGCCAACCCTGCTTTGCTTGCATGAGGAGATGGGCTCATCTGGGCCAACCAGGTCAGGGTGTAGATTATGTTACCGGACTTAAAAAGCAATTTTCCTCTAACGAGCCCCATCTCCCCTTCTCGGCTTTCCTTTCCCTGGAGATGTCCAGGTAGCTTGTCGCTCAGCTTTTCTTCTAGATAATTGGAAATGAAACATAAGCTTGACATTTTCGGCGACTGGAAGCCGATGCCGTAAACAACTGTTTATCTCGAGCACATTTGCTGTTCAGATGATAATGATGCGCGAATGGGGCAGATGCCTCCTTGATCAGGAACGCCCCCCCCCAAAAAAAGAGGAGGAAAAATGTCCCCCGCTCCAGTTCATAAGTCCCACTTTCTCCAAACCATCGAGTGTAGGGATGTTTGTTTCGGAGAACACTTCCTCTGATATTGTTTGACGTGGCTGCAAATTAGCTTCTTAACAGGACTATTTGGATGCCGTAATGCCATCCGCTCACAGGGGTGGACGTTATGTCTCCTTGGGAGCTGATCTGAGTGGCTTTCTTCGCCTGACATCCCTTCCAGACAGGGGCGGGAGGAGTGGCTAAGACCAGCTGCGGAAGGAGAGAGGGGAGGGCAGCTACATCTCCAGGAACAGAAGATGAGAAATTGATACCCAGGGGGAACCGACGATATCCCGGTGCCTTTTAATGGAAATGGACATCTAGAGCAGAAGTGATCCTAAAACACAACGTTTTGCCCCTAATGTAACCGGATTCACAACTCTTGTGGCTTCTTCTTTCCCATTTTGTTGCCTAAATGACTCCCCGTCCCTTATCACAGACCGTTCTGATTTTGCAGCTGCCACAGGGCCCAGTGGCCTGCGTGTGCCTCACAGTCCTTGGCTAGGAAAACAAAGATTTCTGTTTACATCCCTTAGCAAAAGGGCCTGTGCTTGCCCTTGGGCAAGCGCAGGTGTTTGTCCCTCCCCCGCATCCTCGAATGTGATCACGAGGGTAGGGGAGCCTATCACGGTCCAGTGCGGGAGTGCTGACCTACCAGGGATGACTGCCTGGACAGAGTTGAGGGCAGCAGCCATTTCTGGAACATTCCAGCCAAGGACAAGCTCCCCACCCAGCCGCCCTCTGTTGCGGACCGTGTGGGATTAGCCAGTCACCTGTTTATGGGGCTGAGCAGGACTTTTCGGGGCCTCACTCAAATTGGCTGGGAGAGGGGCCTTTTTTCACCTGCTTTACACGGTCCAGGGGGACATGGCATAAATAGACCTGGTCACCTGGTTAGGCCCTTTCTGGGAAGGCGGGAAAGCACAGGTTGAAGGGGTTTATTAGCGCTGGCAGGCACCCTGAGATAGCAGCGATAGGAGGGGTTCTCAGACTGGGTACCTAGCGGCTTAGCAGTCCAGGAGATCCATGTGGGGGCCTCTTCGGGGTTGGGGGAGCACATGACGAGCCTTAAAGTTTAGCAGTTGTGGGCTGGGAATGTGCTCCTACATCTCCTACACGCATTGGAAGTACGGGCCATGATGAGTGGGGTACGGAAGGCTTTCAGACCTGGCTCAGAGCTAGAGTGGGTTTGTGTTTTGTCCTGAAGCTGCAATCTGTCCTATACATTCCTATGTTGAGCTTCAGACATAAGACGGGATTGTAAATTGTCGCATTCCCATTGGTTGGTTTCTGTGAAACCTTGTAAATAACCAATCCTGAATGTACATAGCTTTTTGGAGGGAACAGACCTTATTGGTCTTTATCCGTGTATGCTTATTGGTTGTTAACTTATTTACGGGTGTGGCTTTGACAGCCCGGATCATTTAAAAAGGGAGCTGCACTCCACTATTCTGTGTGTGTGTCGTTGAGTTTGCTGTTACAATAAAGCTGAAATCACTTTGCTGAAATCAAATCGTGTTGAGTTGCATACTTAACAGTTTGCCCTAAGGAAGCCTGCTTGCAGGCGCAATGTAACCCGTGCTTAATGGATGTAATAGATGCAGATCAGCGTTATGTGTAAATAAATTCCCAGTTTAACCCACGACTTGTCTTGTGTCTCATTCGAGAGGTGGGCGGGCAAGGTGCCTGTTCAACCTGGAGACCACTTAGCCCAGCCCCTACCTCTCCTGTCCACTGACCTCTCCCCTCTGCCCAGGAACTCTTTCAGCTCTATCTGGTCAAGTCAGAGTTTCCACCTCCAGGTTGGGAAATTCCTGCAGATTTGAGAGTGGAACCTAGAGAGGGTGGGGTTTGAGAAGGGGAGGAATCTCATGGGGACAGAGTGCCATAGAGTCCACCCTCCAAAGCAGCCATTTTCTCCAGGGGGACTGATCTCTGTCACTTGGATAAAAGTAAAGGTAAAGGTTCCCTTGCTCGAAAGCCAGTCGAATGCGACTCTAGGGTTGCGGTGCTCATCTCCATTTCAAAGCTGAAGAAGCCAGCGCTGTCTGAAGACGTTTCCGTGGTCATGTGGCCAGCATGACTAAATTCCAAGGCGCACGGAACGCTGTTACCTTCCCACCGGTGTGGTACCTATTTATCTACTTGTAACTTCTTGCTTTCGAACTGCTAGGTTGGCAGGAGCTGGAACTAGAGACGGGAGCTCACTCCATCATGCGGCACTCTCGGGTCTCGAACTGCTGAACTACTGACCTTCCACAGCCTGCAGTTCAGCGTCTTAACCACTTGAGCCACCGCAGCTCCTCTGTCACCTGGAGGTCAGTCATAATTCTGAGGAGGGGGCTCTCTCCAGGCCCCACCTGGAGGTTGGCAACTCTATGCTGTGCACCCTCACTCTGGTCTGTGGCAATTTGGCCTCAAGTGCCCCTGTCAAAGTACAGGCCAGGATTCTCAGACTAGCGTCTCTTCTGAGCTGGTGTGGAGACGGGAAGAGACAAGGCGGAGGGAGAGTCAGTCACTAAACCCCCCATGGCTACAGAAACGGCCTTCGCTCTCTCGGCCTTCACTCGGAAAAGCGCTGCTCTGCAAATGGCTCGCTCCACTGCAGTAGCCACGGGAACGACTCTCTCCCCTCCATGCCGCCACTGCACACGGCTCTGTTTCAGACTGGCAGACCGCCGGCTTTCATCGTGACTCTTTTGCCACTCCAAAAATTCATTTGTGCCGTCTCGTCCCCTCACAATCACCCAAGGCCCGAGCCGAGCGAGTTGGTTAACAGGCTCCGGGGAGATAGCTGCCTCTCTTCACACTTCGGTTTCCCTCGTCTCTCCTCGAGCATCTTTTGCCTCATCAACACAATTCAGTCTAATAAATGCAATCGTTAAAGGCGCTGGAGATAGACTCTCCGAAACTCCTGCGTTTGCGGAGCCTCAGGTGCTGGGCCCAATGAACCAGTTAGAAATGCCAAATCCTTTTAGAATGTCAGGCGCTGAATTTATATCCTACAGCAAATTTATGACACAGTCAGGAGAGGGGCATGTTAATATTATTGAAGCATGCAGGTTCAGTCTCCTCACGAAACTCGACGGGCGGCGGCTTGGTGCGTGCCTGACATTAAGGCCGGGGGCGGTCCTGAACTTGTCTCTGGCAGCCGGTATAGAAAACGTTGCTTGCTCACAGAAAACACTCTCCGTCCGAGTCTCTGCTCAGTGAATTTGGAAGGCAAAAATTAAAGAGGTGCCATGCACCCAGTCCTTCTGGATGGGAGGCATATTAGCACGACGGGAGGGAGACGGAGACCAACTGGATACACTTGACAGGACCAAGCATTTTTCAGCATGTTTCAAAGAACACCCTCCAGTTTCGGTTCCTAATCGTCCCTAGTGGTAGGATACTGATGGGAATGAAATGCCAGAGTTATTATTTTAATGCTAGTTCTCAACATACTCTCCCACACTCCAAACGGTCCTCTGGAACATTATAAATAGACCAGACACTGGCATAGAGGCCATGCACAAACATTACACTGCTCCTCCCCCCTCAATCTGTATTTTCTGGGTTCCACAGACTACTTAGGAAAGAAATGTGAATCTATCATGTGGCCTGATTTCAAGATGGCGGCCCTAATTCAAAGTGGCAGCTAAACACATTCCCCTCTCACTTCTGAGGCCAATAGCCTGGAGCCTTGAAATCAGAAACTGAACAAAACTGGAGGTCTACAAGAGTATCGTAAAGGTACAGAAGTGGAGCGCTTAGCATTCTATAGAAACATACGAAGTTGAAAAAACACGTAAAATTCTTTCCCGTTTAATCAAGAACAAGCCACTGCCACAAATTTAGACAGGCTTGCTTCGCTGACAGTGACACATCATGTTATTATATTCTTACAGTTATTAAAATGTGGAATTTGCTGCCAGAGGATGTAGTGATAGCCACAGGAATAAACAGCTTTAAAAGGGAATTAGATAGATTCATGGAGAAGTCTGTCAATGGCTACTAGCCATGGTGGCTGAGGGGAAACTCCACATTCAGAGGCACTAAACCTGTGAATCCCAGAGCCAGAAGGCAACATCAGGGGAAGTCCTCGGCCTCTCTGCCCTGTTGTTGGCCCTCCAGAGGAACTGGTTGGCCACTATGTGAGACAGGATGTTGGTCTAGATGGACCACTGGTCTGATCCAGCAGGGCTCTTCTTATGTTCTTAGGAAGGCCTCAGCCTCTATGCCCTGTTGTTGGCCCTCCAGAGGAACTGGTTGGCCACTATGTGAGACAGGATGTTGGTCTAGATGGACCATTGGTCTGATCCAGCAGGGCTCTTCTTATGTTCTTAGGAAGGCCTCAGCCTCTATACCCTGTTGTTGGC
Source organism: Gekko gecko (assembly GCA_029375565.1). NCBI lineage: Eukaryota > Metazoa > Chordata > Lepidosauria > Squamata > Gekkonidae > Gekko > Gekko gecko. The sequence goes on along the minus strand of JAPDNY010000007.1, from coordinate 165,505,223 downwards.
CCTCCAGAGGAACTGGTTGGCCACTGTGTGAGACAAGATGCTGGATGAGATGGACCACTGGTCTGATCCAGCAGGGCTCTTCTTATGTTCTTAGGAAGGCCTCAGCCTCTATGCCCTGTTGTTGGCCCTCCAGAGGAACTGGTTGGCCACCATGTGAGACAGGATGCTGGCCTAGATGGACCACTGGTCTGATCCAGCAGGGCTCTTCTTATGTGCATGTCTGGAAGCAGTGTCTCTTATCTGCTCATGCTGGTATACCAACTGTAGCCTTTCCTTTGGGAAGCCTGACTTAGCCACAGTTTCACTTAGGTCTGCCAGACCTCCAGTCTGGTCAGGGGATCTCCTGATCCTTGGAGCTTCAATCTGCTACCAGCCAGTTGGCTGGTGGGGGCAGGAGTCCTCTGCTGCCAGGCCTCACCTCTTTGCCGCCGATCAGCTGGCTAGCTGGCTTACCCCCCCCCCCCATGGGAGAAACATAAGACACTGTAGCTACATGCCTATGTGATTTCAACATGACCCAGAAGGGACATCGGGGTGATGCTCTGGCACCTGGTTTTTTTGGCCACTGTGTGACAGAGTGCTGGACTGGATGGGCCACTGGCCTGATCCAACATTGGCTTCTCTTATGTTCTTAGGGTCCAGGATATCTAAAGGCCCACCTTCTCTGGTTTGAACCAAACCGAATGTTGAGATTATCTGGTGAGGCCCTGCTTTGTGTGGTTCAATGGGCAGCAATGCATGAGGGGACGTTTGATGGAGCACCAACGTTATAGAAACACCCCCCCCCCAAATGCGTGACAGCATCTTCCCTTGTGGCCTACGAGAAGACAATTAAAATGACCTCTTCTGCCGAAGCAGGCTCAGTTAGAAATTTGATTTTAAATAGTTCATAGAGGATGGGTTTTTTTCCTTTTCTTTTCAAAACTCTCCTTGGCTTGCCATTTTCTTGACTGCCACCTTTAATATTTTGTGGTAAGCAATTTTGTGGTTGTTAATATATAGCGTACTTTTAATGCCGATGGGTGATCGCTTTGCTATTTTGGTTAACTCTGTTCCAAAATGTAGAACAGATGTATTTGAATGAATAAATAACAGAGGAAATAATGGAGAAAATAAAACTCTTGATGGGGCAACGGGATGAGTTTGTTGACCGCTGTTTAGTGCGGCATGAATAATTTACATTTTGGAACACGTCTCCATTTCATAATGGAGCATGGCAGCGTTTTTGATGAACATCCTTCATCCCTGGAGCAGAGGAATCCATTTGTCTTTTCACAGGAGCCCCAGAAATGCACACATTGGATAATGATTTGGCCTGCAGGTCTGCTTCTACCGTCTGACAGCTCGCCAGAGAGGTCAACACTGTGGGTAATTTTAGTGTACAAAGTCCTGCAGAACTTTCAGTCAACTGATTGTGGACGATGCGCTTGAGCAGCCAATACACTGGGGAACTGGTGGAGGCATCACAGGAACAAGTATTTATTAATTACTCATTTATTTGTTTAATTTATATCCTGCCCTCCCCGCCAAGGCAGGCTCGGGGCGGCTAACATAGAGATGTAAAACAATGTAGAATTGAAGCCAGAAGAAAAGAAGAAAAGAGGGCTGGTGCTACTACTATAAATATTTTTACAGTGTTTTCATGGAGAGCGTTTCAGCCAGCATAATATAGGAGGCTTGTGCACCTAGTTAAAGAGATAAGACTGGCTTGCTCCTAAGACTAACACTCAAAATCGAACCAGAAGAAGTTCTATAAAATTAAAAAATTAAGCTAAGAATTTATAAATTAACAGGGCTTTTCTTGTAGAAAATGCCCAGCAGGAACTCATTAGCATAATAGGCCACACCCAACAGCAAGAACTCATTAGTATATTAGGCCACACCCCTGACAGTACAGCTCATTAGCATATTAGGCCACACCCTATTGTTACGAGAAGTGTGATCATCCAGCCACACCCACCTTTTGCTTCTTATTCCATTTACCTTGTTTGTTGTCAAAATCCAGGGATTTTTTTGTAGCAGGAACTCCTTTGCATATTAGGCCACACAGCCCTAATGTAGCCAATCCTAATGAGTTTCTGCTGTTGGGTGTGGCCTATTATGCTAATGAATTCCTGCTGGGCTTGGCCAACCTGGGAGCCAGCTGGAACTCCGTTCCTGTGCATTCCTGCCCAAAAATAGCCCTGTAAATTAATAATATAAAATAATAAGAAAATTCCATTCAGCTCCATGTTTCTTTTCATTTAAAATACCACGGATTTTTTCTAGGATAAAGTGCAGAAAATAAAGAAGTTAAGCATTGGTTTGCTCTTAACAGACATTGAACTGTATCAAGAGGCTGATACCTTGCCATACAGTCGGATGACTCCTGAGGAAGATTGGGATGAAACGAGTTTATATCCAGGTTCTCATTGGGTATGATGGACTTCCCTTGTAAGTGAGTATGATGGACTTTCTTAGTAATTTTGTAAAGTTTTATTGAGAGCATGATGAACTTTTCCTTGCAGTTTTGTAAAGTTTGATTCGTTATACAACATGATCTTTCCTAAATGTTCTAGTCACTCATGTCACAGCGTTTGTTGTTTGTTGTAACCTACAGGCGGCGGCTGGAGATCTCCTGCTATTACAACTGGTCTTCAGGCAACAGAGACCAGTTCACCTGGAGAAAATGGCCGCTTTGAAAAGTGGACTCTTTGGCACTTGAAACCCCTCCCCTCCTCAAACCCCACCCTCGTCAGGCTCCACCCCCCAAAAATTTCCAGGTGTTTCCCAACTAGGGTTGCCAGTTCCTTCCTGGCCACCTGCAGGGGATGGGTGGGGTAGGGTTGCCAGATTCAGGTTGAGAAACTCCTGGAGATCTGGGGATGGAGCCTGGAGAGGACAGGGACCTCAGCGGGGTATAATGCCCTAGAGTCCACCCTTCAAAGCAGCCATTTTCTCTAAGGGAACTCATCTCCATAGTTAGGAGATGAGATGTAATTCCGGGGGATCCCCAGGTCCCACCTGGAGGCTGGCATCCTTGTTTCCCAACCCAGAGCTGGCAAGCTTAGGCAGAAGAGAAAAGCTGATTTTTTGACATCCGCAGGCATATCATATGAAATATCAGATGGGCCCACGGGGATAGGACTATACTGTGACGTTAATGGTGGTACGAAGACAGGTTTCTCCATTAAGCATGAGTGATCTAAAGGCAGAATGGATAAAGGTGCCAGAAAACCCATCGGATACAGAAGGAGGAGGAGAAAGAGATTGGATTTATATCCCGCCCTTCACTCGGAGTCTCAGAGCGGCTTACAATCTCCTTTCCCTTCCCCTCCCCACAACAGACACCCTGTGAGGTAGGTGGGGCTGAGAGCGCTCTTTCAACGACTGCCCTTGAAAGAACAGCTCTGAGAGAATTTGTGGCTGACACAAGAGGGAATTTCAGATTACCGAGATTCTGCTGGATTGAAGCCGTTTCTGATTCGTCTTGAAGTAAACTGGTACAGGGCTGCCATTTCACACATGGCTTTCCCTGACCGGAAAAGAGCCGAATCAGAAGCGGTTTGGCAATTCAGACTGCACCGCTTTGTTTTCCCGCCGTGCCTTTTTTTTTTTAATGTTCGCTTTAGAGCGCTATAGCACTATAGTGCTATAAAAACACTGCAGGCATTCCAATGGGGTTGCTATGATGCTATTTTGCTATAGTGCTATAGTGTTATAGCGCTATAGCGTTATAGCGCTCTAAAGCGAACGTTCAAAAAAAAAAAAAGGCCGGAGATCGCCCGCTCGGGCAAAAAAAGGCGGGAAAAAAGTGTATCAGATCCGGGAGAAGAAACTGACGACTACTTGGAAGCGGTTGACAGGTAAAACGTTTCAGCCCCGTTTCCTGAACGGGACAGAAGCGATTCTGTGTGAAATTACAAATATATTCCGGTAGGGAACCGGTTCTAAAACGGTTCTGTCTGAAATGCCAGACCAGAAACCGTTTGGGAACCGTTCCTCTTCCGGATTATAGCATCTGTCTGAAATTACCTAAGGTCACACCAGCAGCTGCATGTGGAGGAGTGGGGGATCAAACTCGGTTCTCCCAGATCAGAGTCTGCGCTCCTAACCACTACACCAAACTGGCTTCACAATAGTATCCCTTGGCGCGTTGGTGAGGACTCTGTGCTTGTTTTGGGTGCGGGGATTGCCAGCCTCCAAGTGGGACCTGGAATTACAGCTCATCTCCCGATGACAGAGATCAGTTCCCCTGGAGGGCGGACTCTACGGCACTGTACCCCACTGAGATCCCTGTCCTCCCTAGACTCCACCCCCCCCCCCAATCTCCAGGAGTTTCCCAACCCGGAGCGGCCAGTGGCAAGCCTTCCCCCCACCCCCCACTGGTGTCCAGGGTAGACATGGCAACCTGAGTCCAGAATGCACCTGGGTTCACCTCTTGCCCGCCTGCCACGCCTTCTACCAGAACGGGGCCTGCTTGGGTTGCTGACAGTCTGGAGGTGGGGGGGAAGGTCCTGCCTTTTTACTAGAGGTTCGTTGTGTGAAAAGGGGCAGTTGAAGCTTTCCAGGGCTTAGCGGTCAATAACATCACCTGGTCTATAATATCCCATTAAGCCTCTATTAAGAGGGCGGGAATTCGTTTCTCCAGCCCTGACAATACTAGGGAAATAGAGATTTTTTTATAAGGAAGATAGAGATTTTTATTTTAAAAAACCTTTCAACGCGCAAACTAAGAAAACATTTTCAGCATTTCAACATTCGAAATTCACAATACAAAACATAAAATACAACACAACCAGTTAGAAATCCCAACACCAACATCTTACGAGGCACTAATTCACTAGTTCCTTAATTCAATATTAACAAGATCAACCACTCTAACAACATTAATAATATTAATAACATTATTAACAGTGATGATAATATTGATGACATTAATTACATCAACACCATTAACAGCTTTAATGACACTGATAACATTAAGAACATTAGCAACATTAATACCCTAATCTAACCTACCCTTTCCTATGAGGAAAGAAAGAAAGGAATGCAAGGAATGATAAGAACATAAGAGAAGCCAATGTTAGATCAGGCCAACGGCCCATCCAGTCCAACACTCTTGTCACACAGTGGCCAAAAATACCAGGTGCCATCAGGAGGTCCCCCAGTGGGGCCTGGACACTAGAAGCCCTCCCGCTATTGCCCCCCCAAATGACCTATGGGACTAGTAACCTTTTCAAACCTCTGCCACCTGACAATACTAAGGGATGACAGCTCATCTCTGGACTACAGAGATCAGTTCCCTTGGAGAAAATGGATGCTTTGGAGGGTGGACTCTACGGCATTGTACCCCTCCAAGGTCCCTGTCCCCCCAAGCGCCACCCCCTAATCTCCAGGTGTTTCCCAACGTGGATTTTGGAACCCCAACCCCCATCCCCCACTGGTGGCCAATGGGGACCTGGCCACCCTTTTTTGGGTGCAATGCTGAGACAAAGCAACACTCAGTTCCACACTCAAATCTGAAAACACTGAAGAGCACAGTAAACACACGCAGAAAGACTTGGGCTTCAGACGCTCACCTGACGGATCCCGGTGCTGCATTCCTCCAGGCTAATCAACGTGGCACGTGACAGGGGATATGAGTTGAAGACGCTTCTCAGCTTTGTATGAGTGGAATATCTTCCCGCTGCAACCTACGGAGGTGGCTCCTTGAAGAAACCGGTCAAACCACAACTGCGAGACGCATAAAAGGAATGCTGTCGAGCTAGCATTGTATGTGACACAGAACAAGAACAAAGAACTGTGCGTGGAGTTGATGCTATGGTCACAGTACACCGTGACTGTAGAACATTTGGTGATCGGACCAGTTCTGTTCTATAGTCCATTGTTAAAGCTGTCTCAGCGTGTGACGGTCAGTTGTGACTGACTGGTATTATGGCAGGTTCAGGCGGGTAGCCGTGTTGGTTTGAAGCAACACACGAAAGCTCATATCAAGAAGAAGAAGAAGAGGAAGAGGAGGAGGAGATTGGATTTATACCCCGCCCTTCACTATCTGAAAGAGTCTCAGAGCGGCTTACAATCCCAGGTGCCATCAGGAGGTCCACTGGTGGGGCGAGGACACTAGAAGCCCTCCCACTGTTGCCCCCCCATGACCTATGGGACCCCTCCCCTCAACAGACACCCTGTGAGGTAGGTGGGGCCGAGAGAGCTCTCTTGAGAACTGCCCTTGAGAAGGGAATTTATGACTGACCCAAGGTCACACCAGCAGCTGCATGTGGAGGAGTGGGGAATCAAACCTGGTTCTCCCAGATTAGAGTTTGCACTCTAAACCACTACACCAAACTGGCTCTCTGTTGGTCTTAAAGGTGCCACTGGACCCAAACTTTGTTTTGTTGCTCTTATGACAGTTTGTGTAGAGCGCTAAAAGGCCAGGCAGAGAGAGTGCGGCTTCTTTCATAGATCTGGGAATCCACATTATACCTTGCATTAGGACCAGCCCAATGGGACATAACAGTGTGAACTTTCAGGTTCTCCAGAACTCATCTTCAGGTTGGATGTGACACATGCACCCCAAGGAAAAAAATAGGGAAATGGAAATGCTTCAGAGGTGTTAAGTATGAGTCAAGTCCGCGTTAGATGGGAAAGGCGAAGTGGTTTCGAATGTTGGCGATATCTTGTTACACAAAAGGTCCTTGAGCAAAAGGCAAGAAAATGGTTACAAATTCCAATAAATGGCTCCAATATCACTCTGCACCAGCAGGAATTAAGATCTCCATTTAGGGAAGAGCACAAAAAACACTTGACAGTCACTGCATTGTTTTAGGATACATAAACATAAGAATGCTGCAAATGGTATAAAGTCAAAGTAAAGTCACACTTTCACCCAGAAAGTCTCTTCCTAGTCACATTATTCTCCAGGTGTCAAGAATTTTAATTGACTGAGTTCAGGTATCGTAAATGTAGAAAGGAACTGTGAAAAGCCTGATTGGTCACAAAGCAAAAAAATAGACAAAGAGCACAACCCACACATTGCCTTTTATCAGGACCAACGGCTTCATCCCATCCAACCAGAACAAATCTGGCTAGCCAAACTCGGATTCTTAATGGGCAATGTTTCCTCCTAAGGTTGCCAACCTCCAGGCGGGGCCTGGAGCTCTCCCAGGATCACAACTGATTTCCAGACTACAGAGGTCAGTCCCCTTGGAAGGAACAGCAACTTTGGAGGGTGCCAGATATACAAATTCCACTAGTAGAAACACCATCAGAAATTGCCAAAACATAAACTGTACTGAACAAATATAAAGTTGGTGATGTCACAACAACGAAATACTATAACTCTGATAAAGGCATACAATGCAATGCTTCCTCCTTAGAACAGAAGTCCACGTAATCAGTGTAACTTGATAGGAGGAGTCCCCATGGTCATAACATTTTCCAAACAGCCTTTGCAAAGACGCCCGTTCTAGATACTTAAAAGATGCGTTTCCTTCGACTTCTTCAGTTTGCTGGCTGTGTAGGTGGAACCTGATTTCAACAATTGCAACAGACCACATGGTTCATAGTGTAAAAAAGCGAATCATCTGGGACCTCTGTGACGCTGTTTTTTTCCCCTTGTTTGGATTTACACTTTGGAGGGTGGGCAGTATAGCATCACATCCTCACTGAGTTCCCACCCCCATGCCCAGACTCTGCCCTCCCCAGGCACCAGCCCCGAATCGCCAGGAATTTCGCAAGCCAGAGTTGGCACACCCGGAACACATCGATGGGATCCATTATCAAGCTTTATCTCTGAATGCAGCTCCGATTGCACAGCTAGTCTCTTGCAAAACAGCTCTGCCCAAGGTTAAACTTTTGAAAGAGAAGAGACTGGATTTATACCCTGCCAGTCACTCAGAGTCTCAGAGCGGCTTACAAACTCCTTTCCCTTCCCCTCCCCACAACGGACACCCCGTGAGGTAGGTGGGGCTGAGAGAACTCTGACAGAAACTGCTCTTTTTCAAGGACAGCTGTGCTAGAGCTTGCGACTGACCCAAGGTCACATCAGCAGCTGCAAGTGGAGGAATGGGGAATCAAACCCGGTTCTCCCAGATTAGAGTCCGCACACTTAACCACCACACCAAACTGTTGTTGTTCAGTTGCAGTCAACCCCATGGAGCACATTATGCCAAGCCCTCCTGTTTTCCATCATGCTCTGGAGTTTGCTTAATCTCATGTTTGTTGCATCGATGACACTGTCTAACCATCTCGTCCTTTGCCGTCCCCTTCTTCTTTGACCTTCAATCTTTCCCAGCATCAGGGTCTTCTTCTCCAGTGAATGCTCCCTTCTCATGTGGTGGCCAAAGTATTTGAGCTTCAGCTTCAGGATCTGGCCTTCCAGGGAACAGTCGGGGTTGATTTCTTTTAGGACTGACTGATTTGATCTCCTTGCAGTCCAAGGGACTCTCAAGAGTCTTCTCCAGCACCACAATTCAAAAGCATCTGTTCTTTGGCGCTCTGCCTTCCTCATGGTCCAACTCTCGCAGCCATATACATTACTACTGGGAATACCATCGCTTTCACCATACGGACTTTTGTTGGCAGGGTGACGTCTCTGCTTTTTATCATGCTGTCTAGGTTTGCCATCGCTTTCCTCCCAAGGAGCAGGCGTCTTTTAATTTCATGGCTGCAGTCACCGTCTGCAGTGATCTTGGATCCCAGGAACGTGACGTCTGTCACTGCTTCCACGACTTCCCCTTCTATTTGCCAAGGGGTGATGGGGCCGGATGCTGTGACTTTATTTAAGATCACTGGCCATTGCCACTCAGCTCCACCGAGCAGGGGTGCATTGCCATGGAAGAGCCTGATTGACGTTTTCTCTTCCCCCACCCCCCCTTCTTTTAAACATCCAGCCTGACGAACAGTGCTGGAGGACACGAAAGCATTGTAGCTGATGGCTTTTCTGGGCATGCACTCGTTCTAGCGAACCTCCTCAAAAGCATCGTCTCTTTGCTATGGTTGCCAGCCTCCAGGTGAGGCCTGGAGATCTCCTGGAATTAGAACTGGTTTCCAGATGACAGAGATCAGTCCCCCGGAGAAAACGGCTGCTTTGGGAGATGGACTGTATGGCATTATATCCCATCGAGGTCCTCAGTTTGGCATAGTGGTTAGGAGCGCAGACTCTAATCTGCTGGTGTGACCTTGGGTCAGTCACAAGTTCTCTCAGAGCTGTTCTCTCAAGAGCAGTCCTCAAACAAACTTAGCCCCAGCAACCGCACAGCCACAGTGTTCCCTCTAAGCTGAGTTAATGTGAGCTAGCTCAGTTCTTTAACCTCCAGCTCACACATTTTTGTCTTAGCTCAGGAAAGGATGTCTCCAGAGCAAACTAATTTATGCAGTAGCCAAATCACTCGCTCACTCACAACTTTAATGCCAGTAGCTCACAAAGTAGAATTCTTGCTCACAAGACTCCACAGCTTAGAGGGAGGATTGCTCACAGGGTGTCTGTTATGGGGAGGGGACGGAGATTGTCAGCCGCTCTGAGACTCTGAGTGAAGGGCGGGGTATAAATCCAATCTCTTCTTCTTCTTCCCATCCCCAAACCCTTCCCTCCACCCCTAGAATCTCCAGGTATTTCCCCATCCAGAGTTGGCAACCCTACTCTTTGCCCTTGGAAGACAATCCAATTCTGGTAGGGTTACCCAGTGTCCCCTTTTTTGGGTGTCCATTGGCTTTGGGGCTCTTAAAAAAAAAAATGATTGCAAATGTCCTCTTTTCGGGCTGGTGGGTTAGGAATATTCCTAGCAAGGAGCAATGATCACAGCTTCAATTAGGATGGGTAAATTTAAAATGAGATTTGTTTTGATCACTTGTTTTGAAGCAGTCAGTAGGGAACAGGGTTGCCAGCCTCCAGGTGGGGCCTGGAGATCTTTGACAACTGACCTCCAGCTGACAGCGATCAGCTCCCCTGGAGGAAATGGCTGCTTTGAAGGGGGGGACTCTATGGCACTGCACCATGCTGAGGCCCCTCCCCTCCCCAAACCCCGCCCTCTCCACCCCCCCAAAGTCTCCAGGTATCTTCCAACCCAGACCTGGCAACCCTAGTCGGGAAATAGGTCCTCTTTTTCGGTCTGCAAAATACGGTAACTTTAAATTCCGGTGCTCTTGTCTCTGTTAGCCAGAGGGGGGGCACATATCAGCGCAGAGAAGAAGCCCCCCCACCGGAGCTGGTAGTCCGCACCCACCCGCGCATCAGCACCCACAAACGCGGTCCTCACTCCTCCTTCACTGCGCACGCGCAACGCGTCCCTTTCCATTCCCTCGCTCCCGCGATCTGCCTCTGGATTCGTCGGCCCTCAGCGCGCACGCGCCGCCTCCCTCCGTGTCAGGCATGCGCGGAGGGGGATCGTCCTCCGAGCGGCGACGTAGCCCGGGCTGCTATCAGGTGCCGTTGCCGGGAGAGCGGGATGCGCCTGCAGTCGCCGCCGCCCCCTCGGCCCCGCCATGGAGGTGGAAGAGGCGTTCCCCTTGGTGGGCCAGATGGGGCCCTTCCAGGTCTGGCTCTGCGTCCTGCTGGCCGCCCTGCTGCAGGTGAGGCGGTGGGGAGGGACCGGGAGGGAAAGGGCGCTCGCGAGGGACCGGGAGGGAGGGGAGTGGGGATGGTGCTGGCCGCAGGGGAGGCGGTGGGGAGGGACCGGGAGGGAAAGGGTGCTCGCGAGGGACCGAGAGGGAGGCGAGCGAGGATGTGCCGGTGTCGAGGATGGCGGGGGCGGGCAGAGCTGAAGATGCTCAACTAGTCTGGCTTTCCTAAGAGGAGCTCGCTGAAATTCCTCTTCACCCCGCCTGCCTTTCCCCGAAACCCAACAACCTCTTTCTTTTGCTCTTGCTTTTATTTATTTTATTTATTTGTTTATTGCGATTTCTACCCTGCCCTCCCCGGCGAACAGGGCGGCTTACAGTGATGGCACCAGTTGCCAATAAAACAGTACAAAACAATACAGTACTTAATAGGAATATAAAATCTAAAATTAATAAAAATTTGCTTTTATTAGGAATTTGGAGCCTGTTTGTCATCAGTTCTGCCTTTGCTCCCAAGAAAAATCCAAAGGTCATTTCAGAATCTCGCTCTGCAGGTGCTCAGAGGCAGGCAGGGCCTTCCCAAACTTTCTTGCTAGAACTCTCTCTCTCTGTGGCTCAGTGGCAGAGCACCTGCTTGGCAGTCCGAAGGTTCCCAGGTGCAGTCCCCAGCATCTCCAGGTTAAAAAGGACCGGGCAGGAGGTGATGGGGAAAGACCTCTGCCTGAGACTCTGGAAAGCGGCTGCCAGCCTGAGCAGGCAATGCTGACCTCCATGGACCCCAGTGGTCTGACTCAGCTGAAGGTGTGTTCTTTGCGTAGCCAGGGCAGAATTGACGGAGGGCGCCTGTGTGGTGTAAAGGATCCACAGAGAGAAAATTCCATTTTCGAAAAAGAATAAGAGGTTTGTGGGGCATAGCTGTGGCTCCGTGGAAGAGCCTCAGCTTTGCATGCGTTGGGTCCCGGGTTTGATCTTTGTCATCTCCACTTTAAAAAAAAGCAGGCAGTAGGTGACATGGAAGTCCTCCGCCTGAGACCCTGGAGAGATGCTGCCAGTCTGAGTGGACGGTACTCACCATTGATGGTTTGATTTCAGCATAAAGGCAGCTTGTGTGTCAACGGCAGTATCTAGAAATTGTGATTTTTCCGAAAAAAGAAATTCCACTCCCCATAACAATGCTAGTCCAAACTGGTCAGGTCCCGGGGAATCTTTTCCTCTTTGCGGCAGCTCTGTCAGGTGAGCAGGTACCTCAGCTGGACCAGGATACGCCCGGTGGCTCCTCCCGGAAGACTAACAGACCTTATCCCAGCAGAAACATGGCTGATTCAGAGATCCCCTCATTAAATACAAGGGGGAGTAGAAATCCAGGTTTATATACACAACGGAAAGGTGGTGGGAGGGTTTTCCCAGCTCACAACTACTTGTGTTACTGCTGCTCTAACTTGCTATAAAGGTAAAGGTTTCCCTTGCTTGAAAGCCAGTCGAATCTGACCCTAGGGATGCGGTGCTCATCTCTGTTTCCAAGCTGAAGAGCCAGCGCTGTCCAAAGATGTTTCTGTGGTCATGTGGCCGGCATGACTAAACGCTGAGGCGCACGGAATGCTGTTACCTTCCCACTGAAGCGGTACCTATTTATCTGCTTGCAGTTTCTTGCTTTCGAGCTGCCAGGTTGGCAGGAGCTGGGGCCAGAGACGGGAGCTCACTCCGTCATGTAGCACTCGGGTGTCGAATTGCTTGAACCAACTTTCCAGTCTGCAGTTCAGCGTCTTAACCACTTGAGCTGTAGGGGACCATTATTTCTTTGCCTCGTTTGTCGTTTGCTTTTCTTGCTTAGATGCTGGGCAGATGACAGTGGTTTTGTTTTGTTTTTTGTAATCCCGTATTGTCCTTGTGCAGTTTTGTGATCTTGTCAGACCTTTGGAACTAAGCAGGGTCAGCCCTGGCTGGTAATTGGATGGGAGACCACCAAGGAAGTCCAAGGTCGTGATGCAGAGGCAGGCAATGGCAAGCCACCTCTGAACTACTCTTGCCTCGGAAACCCTATGGGCTCGCCCAATAAATCAGCTGTGACTTTAAAAACCCCACATATATGTATATGTTTTATTTTTACGTTGTTTGTTTTGCTCGCAGTCTGCCTTTCTGGCTGAGACTCAAGGCAGACCACAGCTAAAAAAAACCAACCCTCTATCGAGTAAGAATGTGATATGTTTTGCATGGTTCCTAATTTTGTAATCTTGCTCCTGTTGCATTGCTGATTAGATGCCTTGCACTATTTGATTGCGTTGTTTTATGCTGTGTAATGTGTTTTAAATCTCAGTGGAGGAAGGTGGGTTATAAGTGAAGTAAATAAATAATATATACTACCCAGAGAATGAGTGAACTGCACGGAAAAGACAGTATAATACAGATGGTAAGGACAGCGTGACCCCCACGGGACCTTGAGTCTCACAGAATTGATCCCATTGGGGGCGTGGAGAGAAATTTGGACTCAAAACCGGCACGGCAACAATATCCTCCTGTGTGGATTTATCCTGCTCTAAAGCCATTAATGTAAATGGGCTTAAACCGGTGTGGCTGTGCCTAGAATTGCACTGTAGGTTTTCTGGGCTGTGCCTCAGACTTTAAAAACGTGTCTTGTGGCAGTGCAGCATGCTTTCTGGAGGGCAACATCTATGGTTCGGCCTCAGGAGATTTTATGCTTTGCGATCGATCGTTGCATTAGATAAGATGGTCACGGCATTTGCTAATGCCGGGTGTATTTACTGACTGTTATTGCTGTGGTGGAAAATGATGGAGGCCCGCCTTGTGTTTTACAGAAGTCTGGTAAGTCCTTAAGCAAAGAACAGAGAGTGATTAAAATGGGGAATTGGCTGCCGGAGGTTGTAGTGATGGCCACAGAAATAAACAGCTTTAAAAGGGGATTAGATAGATTTGTGGAGGATAAGTCTATCAATACCTACTAGCCTAGTGGCCTAGTGGCTTAGGGGAACCTCCATATTCAGAGGCACTAATCCTCTGAATCCCAGAGCAAGGTCTTGGCCTCTGCCCTATTGTTGGCTCTCCAGAGGAACCGGATGGCCACTGTGTGAGACAGGATGCTGGACTAGATGGACCATTGGTCTGATCCAGATGCGTTCTTCTTATGTTCTTATCAAGGGAAGGCCTCAGCCTCTATGTCCTGTTGTTGTTCCTCTGGTTGGCCACTGTGTGAGACTGGAGGCTGGACTAGATGGACCACTGGTCTGATCCAGTAGGGCTCTTCTGATGTTCTTATGAAGGCCTCGGCCTCTATACCCTGTTGTTGGCCCTCCAGAGGAACTGGTTGGCCACTGTGTGAGACAGGAGGCTGGACTAGCTGGACCACTGGCCTGATCCAGCAGGACTCTTCTTATGTTCTTAACATTCCCCTTCAAATAATTCTATTTTCTCAGTATGTTAACTTCCAGCCTGATCCTGCAAATGGGGCTGGTTCCACTGAGTTCAGTGAGAGTAACTTTCCGGGGAGCGTTCCAGGATTACGTCCCTTGTCACTTCAGTTAATGATATTAACAGTAAGATTGTGGGCTACCTAGGGCATTAAGCAGGTAGAAACTGGCCTTATAAATAGATCCTTCTCTGAGCTGACAGCCCGGGTCTCTTCGAACACACTGAAATAATCCAGGTCTTTTGTGGGTGCAGAGGAGAGTAACTGGTTCTTCATTCTCCTTCCCTGCCAGACTGCTGACCTGTGGGATTTTAATCTTTTTTTGAGTAGGTTCCATTCTATTTAGTCATATGTATTTATTGAAAAAATTTACCCGCGCACAGAAAGCTCTTAATAATAAAAACACACGGTGGTGAAAAGTGCCATTAAGTCTCAGCTGACTCCCGGCAACCGCTCACGGGGGGTTTCAGGGCAAGAGACGGGCAGAGGTGGCTTGGCCATTTCCTGCCTCTGCGTAGCAACCCTGGACTTCCTTGGTGGTCTCCCATCCAAAATACTAAGGAGAGCTGACCCTGCTTAGCCCCTGAGACTGAAGAGATCGGGCTCGCCTGGACTGTCCCAGGTCAGGGCTAATAAAAGCACATACGTGACCATAAAGCAAACAACATAAATAAGACGGATAAAATTCAATGGCAAGTATTGGTCCCTGTTCCGACTCAGATGTCGTTGGGAAGGGAGACCGGGGTGGGGAGGCGGGAGTTAACCTTTCTCCAAAAGAAGAGGCGGGGAGGGGGGCCAGCAGGGCTTCCCACAAGGGGGCCGTTTGGAGGGCTGGCTACCTCTGATGAACATTATTATGCGCAGCCGTGGACAATCACCTGGGGAGAATACTCTGCACCTGAACCTCCAGACTGAAACAAGAATATGTAGACGAGACACAGGGACTAGTGGTTTCAGAGACGCCATCACCGTTCCCTCTTTAAAACTGTTCCCCTTTTGCCTGTTTTGTGTTCTCGGTTTACAGCGAGGAGTCTGCGGGGCTGGGCCTGGGGTAGGAATTTCTCTTGCACGGTTCAAAGAAGGAAAACAATGGCTGCTGGCGTCAGTGAAGACGAATGGACTCAGGCCCGTAGCCAGGATTTTGTGGCTTGTGGGGCAAATTGTTTTCTGGTGGGGCTGCCATTATTTGCCATAGAAAGGGGTGGTGGCGGCATGCACCCCTCCCCCTCCCCTCCTGCAAGATTTAAAGGGCCCTTCAGCTGACCGGCAGGGAGCACGTGGCCCACTAAGCAGCTGGAGGGCCTTTAAATCTTGCGGGAGGGGAGGGGAGGTGCGCTACCACACGCTTCTTATCGAAAGCATTTAAAGGATCCCTTTAAATACCTTTGGGGAGAAGTGAGGGGGCCTTTAAGAAGCAGGGGGGCTTTAAAGAAGGGGGCTGGCCCTTTAAGGAAGGGGGCAGAGCCCCCAACAGCCCCTCCGTAGCTATGGGCCAGAATGGACTGCTGGAGGTTGGAAGTGGACAGCAGTGAGTCAAAGGCACCCTTTAAAACTTCCTGAACCGCAGGCCACGTAACAGCCCAAAGTGAGCATTCCGGTGCAAGAACGAGTATCCCGTAGCCCCCATCCTCCGCAAGTGTCAATCAATGTTCCCTCTAAGTGGTAGAGTCTTGTGAGCAAAAATTCTACTTTGTGAGCTGCTGGCATTAAAGTTGTGAGTGAGCAATTTGGTTACTGCATAAGCTAGTTTGCTCTGGAGCCCTCCTTCCTGAGCTAAGGCAAAAATGTGTGAGCTGGAGGCTAAAAAACTGTGAGCTAGCTCACACTAACTCAGCTTAGAGGGAACACTGGTGTCAATGCTTCCATCAAATCCACTGGGGGTGTGAAAGAGCGGCCTTACGTCTACGCCTGCGCAGCCATAGGGCAGCTGTGTACACTGACAAAGTCCGCAGCCAATCACAGCTCCCCCCGGGCAGGACAGCCCGTAGCTCAGATGACGTGTCATGGGCCGAAGGGCTACATCTCTCTGCCCTCTTGCTGGGCACGCTTAGGACAGTCGCTCGCTTTGAGGGGACGACTTTGGCGATAGAGAAAGGGCACTTGGTAAAAACAGCCAGACTTTGTTACGGCCTGTCACGAACGCCGCTCTGCTCAGAACTCCTTTCTGGAGATCCGCTTCAGGACACAGACACTGGCCCGTCTCTTCGGCTCTACCAGCTGGGAATGTAACGGATCCCACACTGGTAAGCAAAGCCGGGGGGTCATGGATCTCTTCTTCTGCCCTTGCTATACGTACCTCCTGTGCATTGGCTCCAGAACCCTGCCCTTCCACAACAGCTGCCAACAGTGTCTGCCACAGAGGTGGACTGGAATAAGCATGCACGGGGCAGGGAGGCAGGGCTGTGATGGCCAGGTGCTTTCTCAGCCCCGTCCAGTAGCAGGGGCAGGGCTGATTTCGGTTCTGGCATGGGTTGTGAGCAGTCAGTGAGGCAATTTTAAACTATTAACTGTGCTGGATTACGGGTTATTATAGAGCCCAGGTGTCAAACATACGACCCAGGGGCTGGAATTGGCCCATCCAGGGCATTTACTCGGCCCTCAAGCAACTGGTGTGTATGGAAATGTAAGGTGCTCTCCCTCTTATGATATCCTTTGGAACAAACCTAGTCTAAGTAAAGGTAAAGGTTCCCGTGCTCGAAAGCCAGTCAGATCCGACTCTAGGGTTGCGGTGCTCATCTCCGTTTCAAAGCCAAAGAGCCAGCGCTGTCCGCAGACGTTTCCGTGATCATGTGGCCGGCATGACTAAACACGGAATGCTGTTACCTTCCCACTGAAGTGGTACCTATTTATCTACTTGCAATTTCTTGCTTTCGAACTGCTAGGGTGGCAGGAGCTGGGACTAGAGACGGGAGCTCACTCCGTCATGCGGCACTCTCGGGTCTTGTATGTGATTAAATGCATTTATTGGGGCTTTTGTGGGTCCCCCAGTAAATTGGTTGCTTTCACGGCTAGAAATCGATTGTTTGTGTGTGTGCACGTGCTCTTTTTAGTAAAAAATAATATTGTTAATTGTGTTTGCCTGTGTCCTTTACAAAATTTATATCTCGGGTACCTGGCGTTACATTTTATGGCACACACGGCCCGGTCCAGCAAGATCTCATTTATGTCAGATCCGGCCCCCGTAACAAATGAGTTTGGCACCTCCGTTATAGAGGAAGCCTGAGAAGGTAGATTAGGTATCTGAGGTAATTTCTCCTCCTCCTCCTCCTCTCCCCTTTCCCAGTCATTCCCAACACCTTCCTTTCACGACACAAAAGTGAGTTTGTCTCTTCTTTAGAAGTATTCAGGTGCTTAGTTGTTGGATAGGTAAGACAAGGAATGTAATAAGAGATTGGTTGTTTGCAGGAAGGGACAGCAGAACTCTGCTTTAAAACAGTTACAGATTCACACACACACAGACACACACACCCAACCTTGCTGCACTGACAGGCTGTATCTGTTGAGAGAGAGAAAAGAATGGTTTTAATTGGAGCTCCTCCTTACCCACAACAATCTCAGCCTACTGAAATAAGGTCTCTCGGGTTAGTTCTCTCAATCCCCTCCCGCGTCACAGACTCACTGTTTCCCTAAGGTAACATGGGATACCTGCTCTATCCCTTCATTTTTATTCCTTACAGAGCCTTACGTACTGTTCTGTAGACGTCTTGAATTCTTCTCTTTTGCCAGGAAAAGCCTAACTACCTAATTATTCCCCTGGTAGCTTCCCCCTGTTTCTCTTTTGCTCCCCCAAGCCCCATCTGCTGCATTGACAGACTTTCCCTCCACTTAACTCTCCTCATCCCCCCCCCCTAAGTTCCACAGCCTTTCATCGGCTGATGCTCCTTAGCGTCTACCTATTCCTGGTGTAGAAGAAGAAAAGAGAAGAGAAGAAGATATTGGATTTCTACCCCACTCTTCACTTGGAGTCTCAGGGCGGCTTACAATCTCCTTTCCCTCCCCCTCCCCACAACAGGTAACCTGTGAGGTAGGTGGGGCTGAGAGAGCTCTCTCGAGGACTGCTCTCGAAAGAACAGCTCTGAGAGAACTTATGACTGACCCAAGGTCATTCAGCTGGCTGCTTGAGGAGAAGTGGGGAATCAAACCCCCTTCTCCCGGATTAGAGTCTGCACTCCTAGTCACTACACCAGTCTTAGGATGCATTAAGAACATAAGAACATAAAAGAAGCCAATGTTGAATCAGGCCAATGGCCCATCTAGTCCAACACTCTGTCACACAGCGGTCAAAAATACCACGTGCTATCAGGAGGTCCAGCAGTGGGGCCAGGACACTAGAAGCTCTCCCACTGCTGCCCCCTCCAGCACCAGAAACATTGTGTCCAGATCACGGGAGGTGGTAGTTCCGCTGTGTTCTGCTATGGTCAGGCCTCACCTGGAGTACTATGTCCAGTTTTGGGCACCACATTTTAGGAAGGATGTTGACAAGCTTGAGCGTGTCCAGACGAGGGCAACCAGGATGGTGAGAGGGTTGGAATCCAAGTCTTACGAGGAAAGGCTGAAAGAGTTGGGTATGTTTAGCCTGGGAAAGAGAAGGCTTAGAGGGGACATGATTACAGTCTTCAAATATCTGAAGGGCTGTCATGTAGAAGATGGAGCAGATCTATTCGCTCTTGCTCCAGATTGCAAGACTAGATCTAATGGGTGAAAATTACAAGGGAGTTGATACCGGCTAGATATCCGGAGAAACTTCCTAACTGGAAGAGTGGTTGAGCAGTGGAACAGACTGCCTTGGGAGGTGGTGGATGCTCCTTTGCTGGACGTTTTCAAGTGGAGGCTGGACGACCCTCTTTCGGGTATGTTGTAGGGCTATCTTTCGGCTATGCTCCTGCAGAGGGCATGGGGTTGGACGAGATGACCTGCAAGGTCCCTTCCAACTTAACATTCTGTGATTCTGTGAAACTGTAGGCAAGCATTTGCTGGGTTGTCTGGAGGACAGAACTGGAGGTTGTCTGTCGCAGGGTCCCATGGAGATATGCAGCCAAAGCATCAGTGTGATGTCGGCGCAGCTTCCTGACGATGTACCTCCGTGGGCAAGTAAGGGAAGTCGAGAACACAGACATTTTTCTCTGCTGCTCCAGCCATTGTTGCTGCTGGCAAAACTGCTTTTGCAGGATCAGGGCTCCATGGGGTGGCACAAATAGAAACTGCAGGCAGAGTTCCGATGCCAAGGGATGGAAAGGTATCGGCCCAGTGAATTCAGTGCCTGCTGTGTCCGTGAATCCCATCATGGGAGAACTGGGGGGTGGACAAGGAATGGAAGAACTCGAAGACTGGCAGAGTTGTTATTAGTGGCTACTGCTGGACCTTACTTATTACAGTTCTTGCATCTCTTTCCAGGCGGCCCTCCAGCGGGTAGAGGCCAGGATGGACCACGGCCACAGTGCAGGGGCAATCGCCTGCTAAACGTACCACATGACCCAACAGATGCAGTGGCCGCTGTAACTTGGGCTGTTTGGTGACGTGGTTGCCAAGTCTCTTAGTCTAGCCCGGCTCCTGCGCCACTGTAAGGTGATGAACAGACACTGGTTTGACTAGTTGTACTTCTCACAGGCATGCGGCGGTCAGGACAGCTCCGTCTGCTTCCACGATCTGTCCAAGGGAGCTTTCAAAGGCACAGGACAAGAGACTTGGCAACCCCCTTTCATCTGACTTGCGCCTGGAATGGCATTCCTTTGGTACTGTTCAATAAGCGTGTTGAGTGTTGCTTGTCTGTCTGGTTGGTGTTTGGAAGGCAGGGATCAGCTCCTATGCTCTGCTCTTGACTAAGCTCAGCTGCGTTTGGCATAGGACGGACATCAGAAAGTGACAGAGATTTGCCTTCTTGCTGGCTTTCCTCTTTGGTGGAATTCAACCCCCCCCCCCAATTTCCATATGAGCACTTGTCTGTTTGAACCTCTGACCAGCAAGGATGTCGTAACTGCTAATTCTGTTGATTTGTGAGGGGACTCTTAAATAGGTCAGATAGCCCAGGCTAACCCAATTTGGTCAGATCTCGGAAGCTAAGCAAGGTTGGCCCTCCTCCTCCTCCTCCCCCTCCTCCTCCTCCTCCTCCTCCTCCTTCTTCTTCCAGGGCTGCCATAATTCCACCACTATGAGGAGACTCGTATGTACCTGTGACAGTACTGTTTCTGCATCTATTCCTCCCTTTTCCACTTGCATTGAGATTTACACTTGAAAGACTCATAGTTAAATTCCCGCACCAATCCTTGGCTCCCCCGCCTTCCCCATTAAAAAGAACAACAGATCTTTTGAAATATTTCACAGCAGCCATGTCTGTTTTGCCTCTTCTGTTGGCTCATCTTCCTTTATAATGTGAGTGGGTGAATGGGAAGGGGGTGTCATCCCAGTTTACACCGCATGGCTTTGTTGTTCCTTGCATCCCCGTTATTAGAATATAGCTTCCTACAAGCTCTGAGGAACCTAGCATGAGCCACATGTGAGGTATATTTGAGGTGTATTTTATAGCAATATTAAGTAAAAGCGAGTCTGAGTATACCTAATATAAAATTTCCTGTGGTGCAGTATTTTCACCTAGAAGGCCCCCCCTCCCCCGCACAGCTGAACTGGAAGTACATTTCACTGTTTGTGCCTAAAACGCTTGCTTGCTTTTGATTGAAGAGATATACATCCTCACACTTTCTTCTCCTTGAGGCTCTTAAGCTGGGTGGAAAGATGCCATACAAATGTTTTAAATAAAAACCAAAATAAGTAAATAAGAGTGGCTCAGGTCTATGGGCCCTCAATGAAGGTACTCCCATCTAACATTATTTTCAATGGAGGGATAAAAAGCCATTTAAAGGAATTGCTACCTCTTTAAACACCTTCTGCAAGGTGAAAAAATCTGAAGACGTTTAAAGGGCTCACGGTGCCTTTAAACGCCTTCTCCAAGCTGTGAGTTCACCCAGAAGGCATTTAAAGGGACTGCAATCCTTTTAAACACCCTTTAAATTCGGCTACCTGGTGGTCCTGAAAAATCCCAAATACTTTCAGGAATTTTGGGGTTCGGCTATGTCAGGTAGGCAAAAAGATACTCAAATGTATATTCGGCTAAAAGAATAATTTTTTGGCTATTTTTCCGGCTCGGATATTGTCGAATGCACACCCCTAGTGCCTTCTACTGAACCAGACCATTGGTCCATCAGGGCCGGTATTGTCTACTGAGACAGGCAGCAGCTCTCCCGATGGTAGGTCCCATCACCTACTGCTTGATTCTTCTAGCTGGAGATGACGGGGATTGAATCTGGGACCTTCTGTGTTCCAAGCAGAGGCTCCACCACTGAGCTGCAGGTCCCCCCCATGCTTCCTGTTTGGAAGAGGGGAGGCTAAGAGCAGAGAATAATTCCTCAGACAGTTCTTTTGAGGTAATTCTTCTGCATCATCCCGTCGCAAGCAGAGCTGCAGAACTGCCTGAGATCAGGTCATTCGTAAGGAGGCAAAGCAGTGGCTCATGAAGAAAAAGAGCAAGCTTGCCTGTATGCGGGTGGGTGTGTTGGACTCAAAGGAGTATTTATCGTTTGCAGTACAGTTTTAAAAGGTGTTGGAATACGAGGAGCAGCACTAGGAGACTTCAGGAGGTTGGCAGAAGAGTGTGTGGGGGGGGGAGAGAAGGTGGGATGCTTTGCAACTAATCACTGAGAGGAATGACGAATTTCAA
Source organism: Gekko gecko (assembly GCA_029375565.1). Lineage (NCBI taxonomy): Eukaryota > Metazoa > Chordata > Lepidosauria > Squamata > Gekkonidae > Gekko > Gekko gecko. The sequence goes on along the minus strand of JAPDNY010000007.1, from coordinate 165,483,555 downwards.
AGATATAAAACGGTTTGGGGCAAGGGAGACAAGAATAAAACACTCCTCTTGTAAGTGCCAGTCGTGTGTCTGGTTAGCGCTTTCTTGTCATGACGCGAATTGACAAGAGGGGAGTCGCGTTTCTGAAGCCGAGGTACCAGAAGAGCCTGTCAGCGTTTCATCTTATCGAGTCTAATCAGGAAGGCAAAAGCGCCTTTGGGCGATCGTGTTGCCGGAACAAGGAAATTGGTTCTTCGAACGCAGGGCAGCAGCCGCTCGTCCCCGTGTCAGTCTTGACGCTCGTTCTGTGTCGTTTCAGCTCTACGCCGCCAGCGAGGCCATCCTCATTGCGCTGGTGGGTGCGACACCTCCTTACCACTGGGACCTCGAACGGATCTCGGCTAATTGGAGCCATGACAACCAGTCGGTGAGCGAAGAGGCACGAGCGTTTGGGAAGTGGCTGCTGACCGCCAATGGCAGCGAAGTCCACAAACACGTTCACTTCAGCAGCAGCTTTACGTCAATCGCCTCTGAGGTAATGAGACAATAGGGTTGCAGCGGCCGGCCGGCGGGTGCCGAACTTCTTCGCTGGCGTTGTGATTCGTGAACGGCGATGGCCGGGTTGACCGTCTGAGAAGGGTCTTCTGTGTGGATGTGAGCTCACAGGAATCACCTCCAATGCTCCCTCTAAGCTGTGGAGTCTTGTGAGGAAAAATTCTACTGTGTGAGCGACTGGCATTAAAGCTGCGAGCGAGCAGTCTGGCTACTGCGTAAACTAGTTTGCTCTGGAGCCACCCTTCCTGAGCTAAGACAAAAATGTGTGAGCCGGAGGCTAAAGAACTGTGAGCTAGCTCACACTAACTCAGATTAGAGTGCGGGATTAGAGTCTGGGAGACCCAGGTTTGAATCTCCATTCTCTCACAGAAGCTCACCAGGTGACCGTGATACGCACAGCCTAACCCAGAGGTGCCAAACTCATATGTTACGAGGGCCGGATCTGACATAAATGTGACTTTGTTGGGCTAGGCCATGTGTGCCATACCATGTAATGCCTGGTACCGGAGATATAAACTTTATAAATGACACAGGCAAACCCAATTAACAATATTATTTTTTGCACTCAAAATACAAACAAAAGCAATCGATTCCTAGCAGTGAAAACAATTGGTTTGACAGGGAACCCACAAAAACCCCAATAAATGTATTTCATTATATGCAAGACTAGGTTTTTCCCAAGGGATGCCATCAAAGGGGGAATACCTTGCATTTCCATGCCTACCGGTTGCTTGTGGGCCAGGTAAGAGCCCCGGATGGGCCGGTTCCGGCCCCCGGGCCTTATGTTTGATGCCCCTGACTTAACCGACCCTCACAGGGTTGTCGTGAGGTTAAAATGGAGGAGAGGAGAGTGATGCTAAGCGGCTTTGGGTTCCCGCTGAGGAGAATGGCAGAGCTGGAATGAAATGAATTGTATTTGCTTCCTTAGCTAGTGAACTCACAGATCATAGCCTTCTGGTTGGCCAGGTTTGCCGTAAGCTGCAGCTGACTTACACTGACCCCCACGGGGTTTTCCAGGCCAGAGATGTTCAGAGGTGGTTTGCCATTGCCCGCTTCCACGGCAGGATAGTGGCTGTCCTTGGCGGTCTCCCTTCCAAATACTGACCAGGACCAACCCTGCTCAGTATCCAAAATCTGACCTGACCGGGGCAGCCTGTGCCATCCAGGTTTTTGTTACTCAGTGCTATCAACGTGCTAAACGTGTTGTTTTCAGCCACTCCTCTCTAAATTCTGGGCTGCCGTGCCTCAGAGGTTAAAGATGCTGAACTGCAGACCGGAAGGTCGGTAGTTCAGCAGTTCAAGACCCGAGTGCCGTGTGACGGAGTGAGCTCCCGTCTCTGGCCCCAGCTCCTGGCAACCTAGCAGTTTGAAAGCAAGAAATTGCAAGTAGATAAATAGGTACCGCTTCGGTGGGAAGGTAACAGCGTTCTGTTTGCCTCGGCGTTTAGTCATGCCGGCCACATGACCACGGCAACGTCTTTGAACAGCGCTGGCTCTTCGGCTTGGAAATGGAAATAAGCACCGTCCCCTAGAGTCGGATTCGACTGGCTTTCGAGCAAGGGAATCTTTACTTTTACCTTCTCTAAATTCTATTCCAATAGGTTTAGTTAATTAATTACTAAAATACGCACACCCACCTTTCCTTTGGGCTCAGGGTGATTTGTTCGTGCGTGAGCGTTAGAAATGCACGTTCGTCTACAGGGAAAAATAGCCAGGTATGACCATTCTAACCGCATTTGCTGGGCTTGGAAAACTGTAACTTCTTGCCTGTTGCTTGGTTCTGAGGTCCGACGTCTCTCCCGTGTTTGTTAGAGTATTCTTGAAGGAGCCGCAGGGAGACGGCTTTTTAATAAGATTTACATTTCCGTCCTCTTGAGGCGTTTCCATGTGTTTTGTTCTTTTGAAAGAAGTCCTTACTCTTCCGTTCTGTCGGACTCTGTCTGATGTCCCTTTTTCTCCCCCTAGTGGTTTTTAATCGGCAGCACATCGTACAAGATCAGCGCCGCCAGCTCGTTTTTCTTCAGCGGTGTTTTTGTGGGGGTGATCACCTTCGGCCAACTCTCCGATCGTTTTGGACGGAAGAAGGTCTATCTTATAGGTAAGAAATGACCCGGGGTGGGTGGGGGGTGAGATTTGTAGGCACGTGGGTAAACCTTCCTTCTTCTCAGCTTCATCTTCGGAGTGTACGGTGGCCGAGGAAGAGGCTGGAGAAACCCCCAGCGCTGGCAAGCAGTAGCCCCATCTTCCATTCTCATTTTTTTTTATTTACATTTTTATTAGTTTTTCAAATAATGCAATATCTAACAATTATTGCAGTTGCTTATGCTCAAAACAAGTAGTACAAAAGGTGCGTTCCATTGAAAAAATCAGTGCAAGCAAACAAACATAGACAGGTAAGATACTTTTCATACATTACACCTAGACAAACGTCTTATGTGAAATTTGAAGTGGGCATCTCATCCTAGGTTTCTTTCCCTGTATGCTAAGGTAAAAGGTGTGAGCCAGAGGCTAAAAAACTGTGAGCTAGCTCACACTAACTCAGCTTAGAGGGAACACTGGTTTTAGGAATCTTTGCCACCTGCCTTTCAAGCACGGGGCGGGGAGGGCTGTCTCAGCTGGAGAGGAGGCGAAGAGTGGAGTGAAGTCATCCAGTAATTATTAATTATCATTTATTTATTAAATCGGATTCGTTAGGCCCCCCTTCCCTGCAAGCAGGGCTTAGGGCGGCTTACAACAAAACAGATACAATAAATAATACAGTTAAAACCAACGTTAAAATGTCTCTAGTACAGGTATGTCCAACAGGTAGATTGCGATCTCCCAGTAGATCGCGGAGGGGTCGGAGGTAGATCACCAGCCCCACTTGGTCTCCTGGTTTGCTGGACAGGTGTTTGGGTTCAGTCTGGATCAATACTTGACCTACATTCAACACAAATAACTCTGAATAAAAGTTAAAGAAAGTTATTGAGACAGTTAAAGTTATAACTCAATGAAAAATAAAAAATGTTCGCAGTTCTTTCGGGATCTTCATCTCTATGTTTTGTTTTTGCTTATTTTGCTTACTAGTAAATGACAGAAGGTGCATTATAAATTGGGGGGGGGTGAAACCCAACCTTAGTGGGTTAAAATCTAATTTGAAACTAATTTGAAACTTTATTTTCATGGTGGTAGATCACCGGCACTTTTGGCCGGAAAAAACAGATCACTGCCTGCTCGAAGTTGGACATGCCTGCTCTAGTACATCAGGAAATAAAACAGTACATTTCCCAAGATGGAGGAAGATATTTTAAATTTCCACAGGCCGCCTGGAGGGGAAGTGGTTACAGAGGGTGGCGTGTGTGTGTAAGAGTGCCAGATTTTATACTGTCCCATCACTGCCCTCAACCAAATGCCTGGCGGAACATCTCTGCCTTGCACGCCCTGCAGAAGGATACGAAATCCCGCAGGGCATGGATAACACTTCCCTCGAAAGCCCTCCATGGGTGGGTTTTGTTTGGGGTCTCTCCAAGGGCTAACTATGGGGTTAGCAAAGGGTTGCCAACCTCCAAGTGGCACCTGGGAATCTGCTATTACAATTGGTCTCCAGACAACCAAGGACAGCTCCTCTGGAGAGAATGGTTGCTTTGGAAGGTGGATTTTATGACATTGTCCCCTTCTGAGGTCCCTCTCCACTCCAAGCCCCGCCTCCATCCCCAGGCTCCACCCCCCAAAATCACCAGGTGTTTGGCAACCCAAGGTCGGCAGGGTTTTCCCTGGTCACTCTGTGCTTGTCCACTGCTGGAGTTTTCTTCTCTGGAACTTTTTGCTGTGAATATTTTGTTGGAGGGGGACATGTTATCTGTTATTTCTCCGGGATTGCTTATCCCTTTCGCTGCCCCACCGTCCCTAGAAGCTGGAGGTGATACAAAGGACGTTACTGCCACCAGCACTTTATTTTGCACTGTGATTTGCTATGTTTGTGTATTTTATGATGCTGTAGTGTGTTAATCTAGCAGTTCGAAAGCAAGAAATTACAAGTAGATAAATAGGTACCGCTTCGGTGGGAAGGTAACAGCGTTCCGTGCACCTTGGTGTTTAGTCATGCGGGCCACATGACCACGGAAACGTCTTCGGACAGCGCTGGCTCTTCGGCTTGGAAATGGAGATGAGCACAGCTACCTTAGAGTCGGATTCGACTGGCTTTCGAGCAAGGAAAACCTTTCCCTTTAGTGTGTTAATAAGCACTTGTCCTTTTAATATATTTTAAAACTTTTAATGTAAGCCGCCCTGAGCATGCCTCAGCAGAGACGGCGGGATAAAAATCAAATCAAATCAATAAATAATGCATTAAACCCCCCAGGAAAAGAGGAAGGTGCCAGGATTTTGGAACCATTGCTGCCCTCATCCAAAGGCCTGGCAGAACATCTCTGGCATGCAAGCCCTGCAGAATTGCATTAAGTCCTGCAGGGCCCTAGTGGAATTTGGCAGAGAGTTTCACCAGACTGAAGCCAGGGCCAAAAAAGCCCTGGCTCTGGTCAAGGACAGCCGGATATCCTTAGGGCCAGGGGATCACCAGTAAGTTGTTCCTTGCAGAGTAGGGTTGCCAGGTCTGGGTTGGAAAGTACCTGGAGACTTTGGGGGTGGATCCAGGAGAGGGCAGGCTATGGGGAGGGGAGGGGCCTCAGAATAAGAACATAAGAGAAGCCAATGTTGGATCAGGCCAGTGGCCCATCTAGTCCAACACTCTGTCACACAGTGGCCAAAAATGCCAGGCGCCCTCAGGAGGTCCAGCAGTGGGGCCAGGATACTAGAAGCCCTCCCACTCTTGCCTCCCCCAAGCACCAAGAATACAGAGCGTCACTTGCCCCAGACTGAGAGTCCCTATCTATACCTTGTGGCTAATAGCCACTGATGGACTTCTGCTCCATATGCTTATCCAATTCCTTCTTGAAGCCGTCCATGCTTGTAGCCGCCACCACCTCCTGGGGCAGTGAGTTCCATATGTTAATCACTCTTTGGGCGAACAAGTACTTCCTTTTATCCGTTCTAACCCAACTGCTCAGCAATTTCATGGAATGCCCACGAGTCCTTGTATTGCGAGAAAGGGAGAAAAGTACTTCTTTCTCTGTCTGCTCTGTCCCATACATAATCTTGTAAACCTCGATCACGTCACCCCTCAGCTGTCGTTTCTCCAAGCTAAAGAGCCTCAAGCGCTTCAACCTTTCTTCATAGGGAAAGTGTTCCAGCCCTTTTATCATTGTAGTTGCCCTTTTCTAAACTTTTTCCAAAGCTATAATATCCTTTTTGAGGTGCGGTGACCAGAACTGTACACAGTACTCCAAACGAGGTCGCACCATCAATTTATACAGGGGCATTATGATACTGGCATTATGATACTGGCATGGTACAATGCCATAGAGTCCCCCCTTTAGAGCAGCCATTTTCTGCAGGGGAGCTGATCTCTGTCCGCTGGAGATCAGTTGTGAAAGGGGGAACCCAACTGCGGAGTGTATCAGAGGAGGCAGTCCTGAAAGGTACGCTGGTCCCAGAAACAACATGGCTTCACAGGCCTCCTGGAAAGCTGATACTTGACAGTGCTCTCTGCACAGCCCCTGGGAGAGTATCCTGGAGGGTGGGTGCCACGACAGAAAAGTCACATAGGTGGACTGCTGAAGCATGTCTGGAAGGGAGAGGTGGTCCGTCAGATGTGTGGATCTGAGCCACAAAGGGCTCAAAGAACCTGTCCTGCAAACTGAGCCTGGAACCCTGTAAGGCAGCCAGTTCCGGAGTTCTAAAACTGGTGCAATATGCAGCAACCGAGTGGTCCCGGTCCAAAGATGGGCAGTCAGGTTTTGCAGTAGGTGAGGCTTTTGAATTGCCTTCAAGGGCAGTCTCGTGTAGCGTGTGCTGCAGCTAACTAGTCTTAAAAGTTGTGTAGGGGTGGGTCAGTGTTGCCAGGATGACCGACTCCAGAAGGGGAGACCAGGTTGCAAAAAAGGGCACCTGGGAACTGTTCTGGTCCTCTTCCTCCACTAGTTGGCTGGGCCCAGGTGCGCTTTTGAGCTCTTAACGTGATTGGATAACGATCGGCCGTCCCATCCACAAAGGGTGAGTCAGTGTTCCCAGCCAACATGGCCTTCCCTCTGATCTGGATTAAGTTGTACTTGGTTTGCTTACTGGGCATACACCAAACAGAAAAATTAACATCTAAAATTAGAGCGAAGCTCATCATGAAGTTAATGGAGCGCGACTGGAACACACTCCAAATAGACACCATGTGAAAATGTTCACCACTCCATTTAGAGGTTAAATACTTCACCAAATACAACACACCACACTTATCTGTATGTACTGTCCATCCCCAAGCTGAGGAGAGCATACATGGTGGCAGCGCTGCAATGCTTTTCCATCTGCACAGATGAAGGGCTGCTTTCAAGGTGTTCCAGCAAACCAACGCTACTGTGACTGCACATTAGCAGCTATAGATTCACTCGCTCACATATTCTTTCGTTGCCAAAAACATACAGCTGGGAGAGGAAAATTCACGGGGAAAAGGCTATTGAAATTCTCACCCTTTCCAGAGGCTACAAGTTAGAGACTCCTGTTGAGTGGTTTGTGCCAAAATTGCATAACAGATGTGGCACAGTTCTCCTCTACTGTTTTCTTAAATGTTTAAAATCTTTTATGGTGTACGGCCTATGGGCTTTTGAAACCTAATAAACGGAACCTGGTTTGCTTTCATCTGCTGGGTGGCAGACAGAACCAAAGTACCGTTTCTGGGCCCTGAGAGCTGCTTCTGGAAATATAAATATATACAACTAGGTGTTGACAGCATAATGGTGATGCCCCACTCCAGATCTCCAAATGATCTTGTTTAGAAGAGAGAGGAGATTGGATTTATAATCCACCCTTCACTCGGAGTCTCAGAGCAGCTTACAATCTCCTTTCCCTTCCCCTCCCCATAACAGACACCTTGTGAGGTAGGTGGGGCTGAGAGAGCTCTTTCGAGGACTGCTCTTGAGAGAACAGCTCTGCGAGAACTTGTGACTGACCCAAGGTCACACCAGCAGCTGCCTGTGGAGGAGTGGGGAATCAAACCCGGTTCTCCCAGATTAGAGTCCGCGCACTTAACCACTACACCAAACTGGCTCTCAGTTTAGTGGCTTGATGTAGATGGTAAAGAGCAGTGTTGAGTGGAGACAGCCCAGCAGGACATTTTATTTCAAAGTCCCATATTCATGACTCATCCTCTTCGGTCAAAAGCCCGTGCCCAACATTGATGAAAAAAGATCAAAACTAATGGCAGGTGCTCCCTGTCACTCCCACCCCATTTTCCAGGCACACCAATAAAGTTTGGTTTACAGTATCAAAAGCTGCAGATCTAAAAGGATTAGCCAAAAGGCATTTGTCAACAGAGGTAATCCACCAAAGCAATTAAAGCTGTTTTGGTCCCAGAAGGAGGCCTGAAGCCAGGTGAGTCAAGGGCACATGGGTCAGCCAGGTACGCCGGGAGTCTCTCTGCCCCTTTTTTGACGCTAAGGCAACAGTTGACTTCTGGCATCCTCGCGGGGTTTTCAGGGCAAGAGACATGCAGAGATGGTTTGCCATTGCTTGCCTTCGTGGAGAAACCCTAGACATCTTTGGTGGTCTCCCATCCAACTGCTAACCAGGGCTGATCCTGCTTAGCTTCCAAGATACGACAAGGTTGAGCTATCCAGGTCAGGGTGTTGACTTACCCTCCACCCCAGTAGAAGGCTTGAGACAGGCCTGCAGTTGGCTAGGTCTTCCTTAGCCAAGCAGGAGTTTCTTTAAAACATAGTCACTTCAGAACAGTCTCTTTCAATGCTTCTGGGGAAATTCTCTTCTAGCAAAGATGAATTAAATATTCTGGCACTGTTTCCTGGGGGCTGCTGAGTTGATAGGCCCCACCTTAGATGGTCCAGAAGATCTTTGGAATATTTTTAAACGGAGATGCAGTCTCTTAATAATCACACACCGTATCATTCTCCATAATGTGAGTTTATACAATAAATAAATTAACTTTGTTCCCTAATTCAGCCCCTGATACCAACAATTTCCCTTTCCTCCTTTCCCCGGTACTGAAAATATCTTGCCACTACCTCGGTTCCAAATCCTAATGATTACTTCTGCCTTCCCTTGCTTTTGAAAGACGTGATGAATTCAGACTTCTTAAGCTATCGCTGCATTTAAAATCCCATTCTTCTATGTCATCTGATCTCCCCACCCCCAGTATCTTGCAGTTCCCGTCCTTACCGCCCTCAGTACCTTAAATATCAGCTCGGTCTCTCTTTTGGCCCCAAGGTTTTGCAGCTATCCCAATATAAATTCATCCCGTATGTCTTCTACTAACATCACTCCCTTTAACGTCCAAGCACCTGTCCTCCCCAGCGGATAATTAAAGCCACATCGTGGGGCCAGACAGACGGGTGGGGAGTTTTTAGAGCCAGTTTGGTGTAGTGGTTAAGTGTGCGGACTCTTATCTGGGAGAACCAGGTTTGATTCCTCCACTTGCACCTGCTGATGTGACCGTGGGTCAGTCACAAGCTCTGGCACAGCTGTTCTCTCAAGGACAGTTTCTGTCAGAAGTTCTCTCAGCCCCACCTTCCTTCCGGCCACCATCTGTTTGGTGTGGTGGTTAAGTGTGCAGACTCTAATCTGGGAGAACCAGGTTTGATTGCCCACTCCTCCATTTGCAGCTGCTGGATGACCTTGGGCAAGCCATAACTCTGTCACAGCTGTTCTCTCAAGGGCAGTTCTTGAGAGAGCTCTCTCAGCTCCACCTACTTCACAGGGTGTCTGTTGTGGGGAGGGGAAGGGAAAGGAGTTTGTGAGCCGCTCTGAGACGCCTTTGGGCAGTGAAGGGCGGGGTATAAGTCCAATCTCTTCTTCTTCTTCTACCTGAGGGAACCCCAACTATACAGAAAATGCGACTTTCTCAAAATAGGGTTTGGGAAAGACAGCCCGTGTCCACAAGACACAGGAAGGAGGCGGCGTGAGGGGAAGCCCTCCGGCTGGGGCTCCTCTTGGCCGGCTCGCCTGGCTCGACGTGCCCTGCCCCGTCCCCTCCCTACATCAGGCCTGTGGCAGGGACGAGTGTCCTGAACAGGCTGAGGAGGCACCTCTCCTGTCCCGAGGGATCGTGAGGGTGGCTTGACCTTCAGCTCGGCTGCCCCAGATCCCAGAACTGCCGCAGGCTGGTTTTGGCCCGAGGCGAACACGGCTCCTCCTCCCGTTCCACAGACCAAGCTGCGCTCTGGGAGGGGAAAGGGAAGCGTGGCTGGGAGGCAGCTGTGCCGTTTCCCACTCGGGGCGAATTTTTATTTCTTTATTTATCAAAACACTTATAAACCCTCCTTTCCCTCATGGTTCAAGGCGGCTTACAAAAGTAGCTCGACGCCTTTTCAGTCAGAACCAAAAATAGAATGGCAGGCCCAAATCTCCTCTCCCCCGAAGATGCCTGCCGTTTAAAAACACCCCCTCAAGAAAAGCCCTAACAAACAGGCAGGCCTTGCAGCACCTCCCGAAGAAGATCGCCAAGGAGGAGGGTCCCGTCCCGTCCCCCGTCATGTCTTCAGGAAGCCCAGGCCGCAGAGCTGGAGCTGCAACGGAAAAGGCCCAGGCTCTGGTCAGTGCTAGGCAGGCCATCCTGAGTGCTGGGGTAGCCCACAGATGGCCGTCTGATGACCGTGGCTGGTGCACAGAGACATAAGGAAGGAGATGGCCCTTCACAGGCAGTGTAGTTGTCCCACCCTTGCTGTGATCGGGGGTCTGGGGGGAGTGGGGGAGGTCTGATCCGTGTCCACCCCTGCCTCTTCCTTTCCTATTTGTAGAGGGACGCCAAGAGCTGCTGTTCCCACAGACTTGACCATTATGTAGTCAGCCTTGCTGAATCCAGAGGGTTTTCACTCCCACGTCAACATGCCCATTTTCTGCGGCTTTCTAGCAGCCCTGGGCCTCGGCAGAGCCAAGTCTTCCTTTAAGCCCATTCACACCAATAAATTTAGGATTCAAAATAGTCTCGAAGGAGACGAGAGGCTGAGCTACGAGTCAGGAAGTCTCCAATCTCACCTTTCGGCAGCCTTATGGTGGCTTTAAGATTAGGGTCTCATCTGACCTAGGAAGTCTGTGGAGTCAGCCCGGTCAGTACTTGCCTGGGAGACCACCAAAGAAGTCCAGGGTCATGAGGCAGAGGCAGAAATTACAGGCCAGTCAGTCTGACATCGATACCGGGTAAGTTGGTGGAAACTGTTATTAAGGAAAGAATTAGTAGGCACATTGATGAACAAAAACTATTGAGGCAGACTCAGCATGGGTTCTGTAAGGGAAGATCTTGTCTCACTAACCTGTTAGTGTTTTTTGAGGGAGTGAACAAACATGTGGACAAGGGGGACCCAATAGATATTATTTACCTTGACTTCCGGAAAGCTTTTGATACAGTTCCTCATCAAAGGCTCCTAAGTAAGCTCAATAGTCATGGGATAAAAGGACAAGTCCTCTTGTGGATCAAAAACTGGCTTATAAATAGGAAACAGAGAGTGAGTATAAATGGGAAACTCTCTCAGTGGAGGGTGGTAAGCAGTGGGGTACCACAGGGATCAGTACTCGGTCCCATGCTTTTTAACTTGTTTATTAACGATTTGGAATTGGGAGTAAGCAGTGATGTGGCTAAATTTGCAGATGACACGAAGTTGTTCAGGGTGGTGAAAACCAGGGAGGATTGTGAGGCACTCCAAAGGGATCTGTTGAGGATGGGTGAGTGGGCGTCAACGTGGCAAATGGGGTTCAATGTGGCCAAGTGCAAAGTGATGCACATTGGAGCCAAAAATCCTAAATATAAATACACGTTGATGGGGTCTGATCTGGCAGAGACTGACCAAGAGAGAGATCTTGGAGTCGTAGTGGATAACTCGCTGAAAATGTCTACACAATGTGTAGCTGCAATAAAGAAGGCCAACGCTATGCTGGGGATTATTAGGAAGGGAATTGATAACAAATCAGCCAGTATCATCATGCCCCTGTATAAATCATTGGTGCGACCTCATTTGGAATACTGTGTACAGTTCTGGTCACCACATCTCAAAAAGGATATTATAGCATTGGAAAAAGTGCAGAGAAGGGCAACTAGAATGATAAAAGGGTTGGAACACCTTCCCTATGAAGAAAGGTTAAAATGCTTGGGGCTCTTTAGCTTGGAGAAACGACGGCTGAGGGGTGACATGATCGAGGTTTATAAGATTATGAATGGGATTGAGCAGGTTGAGAAAGAAGTACTTTTCTCCCTTTCTCACAATACAAGAACTCATGGGCACTCTATGAAATTGCTGAGCAGTCGGGTTAGAACAGATAAAAGGAAATACTTCTTCACCCAAAGAGTGATTAACATATGGAATTCACTGCCACAGGAGGTCGTGGCAGCTGCAAGCATGGACAGTTTCAAGAGGAAATTAGATAAACATATGGAGCAGAAGTCCACCAGTGGCTATTAGCCACAGGGTATAGAATGAGAACTCTCAGTCTGGGGCAGGTGATGCACTCTATTCTTGGTGCTGGAGGGGCAGCAGTGGGAGGGCTTCTGGTGCCCTGGCCCCACTGCTGGACCTCCTGATGGCACCTGGTATATTTTGGCCGCTGTGTGACAGAGTGTTGGACTAGATGGGCCATTGGCCTGATTCAACATTGGCTTCTCTTATGTTCTTATGTTCTTATGTTCTTAATGGCAAACCACCTCTGGGCATCTCTTGACTTGAAAACTGCAACTTGATTGCCCTTCCCACTGCCACCATCTGTTTGGTGTACTGGTTAAGTGTGCAGACTCTAATCTGGGAGAACCGGGTTTGATTGCCCACTCCTCCATTTGCAGCTGCTGGATGACCTTGGGCAAGCCATAGAGCTGTTCTCTCAAGGGCAGTTCTTGAGAGAGCTCTCTCAGCTCCACCTACCTCACAGGGTGTCTGTTGTGGGGAGGGGAAGGGAAAGGAGTTTGTAAGCCACTCTGAGACTCCGAGTGAAGGGTGGGGTATAAATCTATTCTCCTCCTCCTCCTCCTCCTCTCAGTGCCCTCCCCGACTCCCCTCCTGCACCCAGGATGAGGGTAAACTGCACAGCAAGCCCACTGCTACCGCCCCCCCCCCCGATTGCCTATGAGCATCCAGAGCTTTTGCAGATATCAAAAAAGAAGGGAACCCCATAGCAAGTCACCCAGTCCCAGTTTTCACACATAAGTACCCTGGCAGACTTCAGCTATGTAGAATCCCCTCTGGAAGTCCCCGTGGGGAGCCCAAACAGAAGTAGCCATCGTGTGTGGCTCTGTGACATCTGGCTTAGAATCACAGAATCATAGAGTTGGAAGGGACCTCCAGGGCCATCTGGTCCAACCCCCTGCACAATGCAGGAAATTCTCAAATACCTCCCCCCCCACACCCCCAGTCACCAATGTCCCTCTAAGCTGAGGAGTCCTGTGAGCCAAAATTCCACTTTGTGAGCTACTGGCATTAAAGTTGTGAGCGAGCGATTCGGCTTCTGCATGAATTTTGCTCTGGAGCCACCGTTCCTGAGCTAAGATAAAAATGTGTGAACCGGAGGCTAAAAAACTGAGCTAGCTCACACTAACTCAGCTTAGAGGGAACACTGCTGGTGGACTCTCCCCCCCCCCCCCATGCCCAGAAGATGCCAAAGCGCCTCCAGGATCCCTGGCCAAACTAGCCTGGAGAACAATTTCTTCCTTGACCCCAAAGTGGCAATCAGCATTACCCTGGGCGTGCAAGAAAGGACCACAAGAACTAAGCACTGAGGCAGCCCTTCCTGTCCTCCCTTCTCGGGATCTGCCTGAGTTCACACTGAGTAACGTGAGTTCACAGTATCAGCATTGCTGTCAGATGGCCATCGAGCTTCTGTTTGAAAGACCTCCAAAGAAGGAGAGCCCACCACCTCCCAAGGAAGCCTGTTCCATTGAGAAACCACCCTGTCAAGAAGTTCTTCCTAATGTTTAGCCGAAAGCTCTTCTGATTTAATTTCAACCTGTTTGTCGAAGCCTCGCATGGCCTCCTTTCACCAAGCGAGCCGGACGGGTGTGTGTGTATGTGTTCTGTGTCATGTCCCCTTTTCTCCAGAGATCGTATCGTGTGCTTTCTTTTGGGGCGAGAGTTGAAGACTTTCCAGAGCGGTGTAGAACTGCATTAAAAGATTCTGTTATGTCAACAAGTGGGGCCTATTTTGGAAAAAAGAAGACGACATCTCGGCGACGTTCTGAAGAAGGGCCTTCTGTTTGCCTTCCAGGTTTCGCCCTCGACATCCTGTTTGCCCTCGCGAACGGCTTCTCCCCTTCCTACGAGTTCTTTGCCGTCTCTCGCTTCTTGGTGGGCGTCATGAACGGCGGGATGTCGCTGGTGGCTTTTGTCCTGCTGAACGAGTGTGTGGGCACCGCTTACTGGGCGTTGGCAGGTAGAGCTTCGACCTCACATTTCTTTGTTGTGGGTTTCTTGATGCCTCTGGCAAATCCAAGTTCAGAGATAGGGAATGGCTGAGGGCTGCCCCCCCACACCAGGAAAACAGTGGCCACTTCCGTGCAATGTTCCCTCTTAATTTTTTCCCCCTACAAAGCAGAGCAGTTCACATCCTGAGCAGAAAATAACTGCTGTAATCCTGAAATGGGCAGTGGGCAGTGCCAAGACCCTGTGCGGCTCCAGATTGCTGCTGAGCGGGGCTTCCTGTGTTAATGAGCGGCCGCTCACTTGCACACCTTAGAGGGAACACTGCTCCCGTCTGTACTGTGTGCATCCACAGTATTCACCTCTTAGCACTTCAGAGCAAACCTGTGTCAGACTCCTGGACAGAGTTAACTCTCAACAACACTGTTTTTGGCAGTGATTTGTTTATTGAGGTATAATCGTATTCCAGGCTAGATCAGCACCGTGTCAGAACTGTGGTTCTGGCGGGAGAATCCAAAGTTATAGACAGTTCAAACAAGGCCCCCCCCTTTCAGTACATCCAATCACACTCTACAACCATCCCGCCTAGCTTTTGCGCTCTTGACACACTCACCCCACCTGTGAATATACGGCTTCTTTATCTCAACTAGCAAGCAGACATGGTTGGCTTCAAGGTTATCCTTAGGCAAGGGAGGTATCTTGGGAAGAGTTACGTCGCCTGTGATAGAGCAGTTCACACACACTCAGCCATTCAACTCCCCGCTCAGGAATCTCCCTCCCCTACAAATTCTGGCAAACTAGAGACAGGGTCTGACAGTTTGTCTTTTTTACTGTATCCAGAGACACTGCAGGTAGTTGTGGTTAGCTCTGGCTTCCCGTGTTTTGGATGTCAAGGTGTGCATGTAGAGTCGTCACTAACTCTGCTGCATGAAAATAGTGCTGGTATTCCTTGCACACACATGAACAGTCCTTCAGTCACAAAACTCTATGTGGTCTTCTGCCAGCCAGTGAATCCTCTTGACTCTCATAGGTCTGGCGTATCAACACAACCCTCCACAAAGGTAGTTTCAGGAGGAAGCCGTGTCAATCTGCAGTAGAGCTACCAGATTCGAACCCAGGAGCACCTTAAGAGACCCAACAAGATTTTAGGGATGCGAGTGTTCAAGAGTCAAAGCTTCCTTTGCCAGGTAACCACTGAGAAAGGGAGCTCCAGCTCTCAAAAGCTTCTGCCCTGAAAATCTTGCTGGTCTCTAAGGTGCTCCTGGGTTCGAATCGAGCACAGCCTGCTGTTTTTTTCAGGATGTGGACCGTGTGTCTAACTTCCTCTGCCGATACCAAGTAAGATTTGCATGTAAATAAAATAAAATAAAAACATAGCAATTCTGCTCACGGAAGACATGCCAGCACCTGTTATTTGGGACAATGAGGTTTTTGCTTCCATTAAAGTAAAGGCAATCAGAGGTGAGAAGCTGCGATCTCGTGCAAACCAGTCTTAAATGGGGATACATTCAGGTGGGGTAGCCGTGTTGGACTGAAGCAGCAGAACAAAGCCTGAGTCCAGCGGCACCTTTAAGACTGGCAAAGTTTAGTTATGGGCATAAGCTCTCTTGGGCATGCACACCTCAGATCAGCTGCTTTCAGCGTTTTTAACGTTCTGTTGCTTTTATGTCTTTGTTCAAGTAGCCTTTTTAAATTTGTTCTGTCTTTTCTGTTGAAGTCCCAATGCACGGTCAATAACACTCTTCTCCCCCCCCACCATTTGCTGTATGCTAGGATCACTTAGTGGCCTCTTCTTTGCCGTGGGAATCGCTCAGTACGCTTTGCTAGGATACCTCATTCGCTCCTGGAGGATGTTGGCCGTTGTGGTTAACCTGGAGGGGACGGCGGTCTTCCTGCTCTCCCTGTAAGTGACCTGTCTTAAATCTCTTCTGGCGGGGTTCGTGGCAAAAGCGTGGGAATCGATGGTCGCTGGACTGAGATAGCTGATTGTTCCTCTCTTGCACCAGATAAGATCTTTTTTCCCTGGTTTTCCCATCTCTCTCCCCTTCCTCCCCCCCCGTTCATATTTCTATCCCTTCCCCAAGAAGTTACCTTCGAGACTTTTCATCTTCTAGAGCCCTCTGAATCCTTTGCAAAGTCCACTTTTGAAGGGTAGTCCCCGTGGAAAATCTTCAAGTGTCCGTGAGATGGAAGACTATCGAACTGGTGGCAGTGCTGATAAATCCGAGATACTCTCATCACAATAAGCCGGCATCTGTCGGGAGAGGGCCCCCATGTCAACTGACCCTTAACTCATGTTCTGTTGCTACGAGGGGGGTTTGTTAAGTGCACAGATCATGCGTTGCCGGCCATTTCCTTGCAAATGGGGCCATGACTCAAGGGTAGAACTAGGGTTGCCAGCCTCCAGTTGGGGCCTGGAGATCTCCCACTCTTACAGCTGGTCTACAGACAATAGCGATCAGTTCCCCTGGAGAAAATGGCTGCCTTAGGTGCTGGACTCTGCAGCATTGTATCCTGTCGAGGTCCCTGCCCTCCCCAGGCTGCACCCCCCAAATCTCCAAAATTGCCTGGAGTTGACAACCCTAGATAGAGCATCTACTTGGCATGCAGATGGTTCCAGGTTCAATCCCCGGCATCTCCAGTTAAGAGGATCAGGTAGTAGCAGGTGATGTGAAAGGCCTCAGTCTAAGACCTTGGACAGCAGCAATCTGAGTAGACAGTACGGACCTTGATAGACGGAAGGTCTGATGAAAGTCAGCCTCATATGCACCTGTGTTTTAAGTCCCAGATTCCGCATGTTGAGTTGGCTTGAATTTATCTGGAAAGTGCCCCTCACTAGCAATTTGGATGTAATAAATGTTGCCGGTATATTGAACCAGTGAACTGAAGGCTTCATTTTGATAGCACTGCTGAAGTTGAGGCACCTAACCTCCCCCATCTACCCCCCAAAAGACAGTGGCCACCTGGATGTGAATTGCAGATGACCCTTAAGTCCCAAGATGCTTCTGTGCCTTCCTGAATCTCCTCGTAATGCTGAAAACCCATAAATATGTAATGGGTGGAGGGGGCCGATTAAGAACTTCTGACATTTTAATGCTGAAGAGTTTATCTCGTTTATGTTAAACACGTACAAAAGGCAGAGGTTATCAGTTTTAGAACATGATCTCAATTTACAAGTGCCTTAAGCTAAATATTAACATCCGACAAACGTCTGAAGTAAAACTAGAGTGGGGGGGAAGAAGACAGACGTTTTAGCGCCTGAGTCAGATTTTTAATATTTGACACCAGCCATTTCTGAATTGGAGAAGAGCAACGCATTCGCCAGCCAGCCTGGCATCTACTCCGTTGGTTGCATTATATGCACGTATAAAGTGTGTCAGATGTTTTATTAAGCCTGTGTTTGCACAGTTCCCCGACTCCTCCACTTGCTGGATGACCTTGGGCAAGCCATAGTTCTGGCACAGCTGTTCTTGAAAAAAGAGGAGTTTCTGTCAGAGCTCTCTCAGCCCCACTCACTTCACAGGGTGTCTGTTGTGAGGAGGGGAAGGGAAAGGAGTTTGTAAGCCGCTCTGAGACTCCTTTGGGTAGTGAAGGGCGGGGTATAAATCCAATCTCCTCTCTTATTAAAATCAGTGGACTTAGAAGGGTGTAACTGTGCTTTCGATGGCACTATCAGGCACCAACTCCATGTTACAGTCAATACCTGATTGCCCCAGGGACTTGCAGCTGTACACTAACTGCGAGTTTCCCGTGGGAACTCAATTCTAGAGTGCCACAGGGGCACGATTTGGGTCAGGACCGCAGTGCAGGGGAAGGAGGGCTCCAGCCTTTCTCCCTCTGCTGTTTTCTTAACCTGAAACAGCCCCAAAGAGATATTATTTGCCCCATGGGGAGACTGTATGTGAACTGAATGCTTGTGCATGCATTTCTAATGGGGCAAATAACGCCGCTTCAGAGCCATTTTGTGGTAGGACAGTGGTGAAATGGGGCAGGCTGGGAACCCTGTGCCACAGTTCCAAATTGGGCCCCTACAGCACTTTAGAATTGAGTCCCCACAGGGAATTCGCAGTTGGCTTCCTGCTGCTGGTCCTGGTGGCAGTTCCATGTTAACTATAACATCAAGTTTGGGCCTCAGAATCTGCTACACTCAGTGCCCGGTTGGGTGCTGGGCTTTTCCACATTTTTTTCACCTTGTCTCTGCCATGCAAAGCAGCCCAAGTTCTTACTGGAATACAAAATATGTTTGCAGTATGAGGTACTTGATAACCGAGAAGTCAAAACAGGCCGCAAACTGTTCTTGCATTTCAGATTCATTCCCGAATCCCCTCGCTGGCTCTACTCGCAGGGCCGGCTGAGCGAAGCCAAAGAGGCCCTCTTCCACATCGCAAAGAGGAACCGCAAGCCCAAGTGCACTTTCTTCCTCACGCTGCCCTCGGAGAGGACCCACAAGGAAGCGGGCAGCATCCTGGACCTGTTCCGATACAAGATCCTCCTGGGACGGACTCTGGTGATGATGTTCATCTGGTACTTGCACTGCATTTGGGTCTGATTTTGAAAGGCTCCTACTGTGATGTCATTGAGAATACCGCCAGATAGGCACGTGGCGCGTTGAGAGATATTTCCTTCTTTATTACTAGACACGTCTTTGTAAAAAGTCCCCCCCCCCTTAAATTGCTTAGCTTCTGTTGTTTCTTATCAGCCCGAAACCACTTAACTAAAAGTTCTTGGTAATTCTGATTGTTTTGATAGAGGGGTCTTGATTAGGGCGATGTCACAGGTACAGTGGGAAACATCGGAACGACACCTGTGTTCTCCAGAGTAAACACATTCATTGATTTAATTTACTTACTGTTTAAACATTTCTATTCTTCCTTTCCTTGTGGTTCAAGGTGACTTGCAGTCAGGCCTGTAGAGAAATTTTTGTGGGGCTGTGCCTTAAGAAAGGGGGCAGAGCCCCCCAAAAGCATTTACAGGAGAAATTCTTGTGGGGCTGTGCCTTAAGAAAGGGGGCTCTCATTTTTAAACATTTTTAAAAGGTGTGCCCTTCTTTAAGCAGAGTGGGATGCTGTAATTGACTAATTCCCGCACTTAGCCAAGGGGGTTGGAGTAGGTGACCTCTTAGATCCCTTCTAACTCTGTGTCAAGAAACTGGTCTCCTTCAAGAGAGTTTTTCTGCCTAAGTGTTAGCTTTCTTGACTATAGAAGTCATCACCCCCACTTGCCAGCTTGTCCTCAGAATTGTTGCTTAGACTGGCAGAAGTGATTAACTTGCAGCAGCTGAGAACTGTCTTCTAAAGTGGCTGACAGCCTGCAGTTGAGAGATCTATCCTGGTAACAGCTTTCTGTTGGCTAAGTGGCTTTTCTTTCTGCACTGAGAACTTCAGCCCCGCCAGAAAACAAATCTGCCCCACAAGCCACAAAATCCTGGCTGCTTGCAAATAATAGTTAAAAACATTTTCAATTAAAACCAAAAATTATTTTTAAAGTTAATACACATTTGGTGAAACCTGAATGCCTTTTCTGGAAGTTATGATAGCTGTTCCATTTCTATAACGCCCAGTCCTGCCGCTAGCGGTGCCATGCCGCGTTTTGCTCACCTCCTTCAGATACGCCCCGCCTTTCCCCCCAGTAGGAAGCCAGAGCGGCTTGCGTGGTTCTCCTCTCCTCCATTTCATCCTCACAAGCGCCCTGTGAGGTAGGCGAGGCTGAGAACGCCTGACTGGCCCAAGGTCCCCCCAGCGAGCTTCCAGAGGGGAATTCGAACCTGGGCCTCCCACATCCAAGTCGGACACTCCAGCCGCTACACGACACTGAACTCCTTGTGAGTAGAAAGCTTAGCAGGGAGAGAGGTGGGAAGCCCCGATGCCAAAGTTCAGCTGGAGGGACCTTCTAGCACAGGGAAACATTTATTGTCAACATCCAGCTCAATGAGGAGTTTTGGAGACCTCGAGAGCTCACACCCTCTGTCTGACTTGCGAGCCCTTCTCCTCGCCCCAGATATACAAGGGCTGGCCAGGTGGGGACTAGAGTGCTCAGATTAGAGTCACGTTGCACCTTAACGGCCAACAAGATTTCCAGGCAGTGTTCCCTCTAAGCTGAGTTCGTGCGAGCCAGCTCACAGGTTTTTAGCCTCCGGCTCACACATTTTTGTCTCAGCTCAGGAAGGGATGGCTCCGGAGCAAACTAATCTATGCAGCAGCCAAATCGCTCGCTCACAACTTTTAATGCTTTGTTCACAAGACCCCACAGCTTAGAGGGAGCATTGCCCAGGTGCTCCTGGACTCAAATGTCATTCTTCTACCGCAGACCAACACAGCTCCCTGCTGGAAACTCTCTACCTGCTCAGCAGCACCTCTAGTAAATATCTAGTTTATGGCGGTAGCATGCAACTCTTAATATGAAACACAGAGGGGAAGGCTGTGGTGGCTCAGCAGCAGAGCATCCGCTTGGCATGCGGTAGGTCCCAGGTTCAGTCCCCTCCATCACCAGTTAGAGTCTGGCAGTAGGTGCCGTGAGAGGCCTCTGCCAGAGACCCTGGAGAACCGCTGCCAGTCTGAGTAGATGGACCACTGTTCTGGTTCTGTATAAGGCAGCTTCTTATTTTGGGGGGAGAGTCCCCGGCTCGGTGGTGGTAGAGCATCTGCTTGGGATGTGGAAGGTCCCAGGTTTGATCCCTGGTATCTCCACTTGAAGGATCGGGTGCTAGGTGATGCAGAAGACTTCCGACTGAGACCCTGGGGAGTCTGCCAGTCTGAGTAGACAAGACTGGCCTCGACGGACCAATGTTCTGGTTCTGTATAAGGCAGTTTCTTATTTTGGGGGGGAGAGGCCGTGGATCACTGGTGGAGCATCTGCTTGGCATGCAGAAGGTCCCAGGTTTGATCCCTGGTATCTGCACTTGAAGGATCAGGTGGTAGATGACGTAGAAGACTTCTGCCTGAAACCCTGGAGAGCCCCTGCCTGTCTGAAAAGACAGGATTGACCTCCATGGACCAAAGGGCCTGATTCTGTGTGAGGCAGCTTCATGTGTGTGTTCATGTGCGTTCAAATATGTATTACCGTATGTGACTGTCTGGGGTGGTGAGGCATGGCATACAGCAGTCATGTGACTCTTTTGATCAAGGGCAATTGTGAATGTCGCTCCCTGCCAGCCGCGGGGTGGCCACCGCTGTGCTCAGCCTTGGTTTGTTTCACTGTCCTAAATATTGCATTGGGCTGGGCCCAGTCTGCTGCCCTTCCACGGCTGATTGTGTGTTTCTTTCGGTGTCATCTTTTGCTGTCCAGGATCTTAGCTGGCTTTGAGATTTTCTGCTTTTTAAAAAAGTTTGGACGGATGTAGACGTGCAAGTCCTGGATGAATTTTGCATCCTGCAAAAATGAAGAAGAAGGTCAAAGTTGTCTATAACATGAATCTAGAAAAAGCCGAAATGGACCCACAGTTCATACAAATGATTCTGGCTGCTCGGCAGAGAAGGCAGCGCAACCGGAAAAACAACCAGTGTGAAATGCAGAGCTATTACAGTAAAGGCAAAAGTAAAAAGTGATTATATATACTCAAAGTGTTACTATAATGTATTCTTTCCAATATTCCATATATGACATTCAGTACGAAAGCGTAGTTATCCCCATCCAGTATCAAAGTGGCATTCAGAAAATCTTCTCAAGGGAGAAAAGTCCAAGGGGAATTTATAAATAGAATTAATCAAAATCTGCATAGTATCCAAAGCGCAAACGAGACGGGCCTTCCGGTTAACTCCCACATTTCGGCAATCCGTCCCTTCTTCAGTAAAGAGAGATTGTGAGCGCATCTCGACGTATAGAGAATTATAAGTTGTAGAAAAGACTTGACCTTGACTGTTTGCTGGATGCTCTACCACAGGGGGGGCCAACTCATTTGTTACGAGGGCCGGATCTGACATAAATGAGACCTTGTTGGGCTGGGCCACGTGTGCCGTAAAATGTAATGCCAGGTAGTGGAGATATAAACTTTATAAAGGTGGGGTTTTTTTACTTAAAAGAAAAACATGCGTAAAACATCCGCACTCCTGCAATATTTTGTTTATTGAACAGTGTCTGATAACTGACACCTCTTGCTCTGAATTACTGCATCAAAATGTCTGTGCTGCTGCAATCTTGAGTAGGCTGTTCAAGTGTGTATCTGTAAGCTGCAAACCTACCTTTGATTTATTGACATTCACCATAGAAATCTCATTCTCAGAGTTCTGAGTCCAGGACCCAAGTGAAAACATGAAATGGCTGAGCGATTGAGAGAGTCTGGCAGAGTAAGCTAGGATGCAGCAGCAGCAACAGAACTGGAAGCAGGAGATGGCCAGTTCCACTGCGGGCCTGATGGAAGCCCGCCGGGGGCCTGGTCCAGCCCCTGGGCCGCATGTTTGACATCCCTGACTACCAGTTTCCTTTACTGAAGAAGGGACCGGATATAAGCTTCCCTTGGACTTTTTCCTTGTGAGGGTTTTCTGAACGCCACTTTGATACTGGACGGGAATAACGATATTTTTGTCCTGAATATCATATATGGAATATTGGAAGTAATTAATACGTTATAGTAACACTTTGCGTTTATATGTTCACTTTTTACTTTTGCCGTTATTGTAATGCTGCTGTATTCCACAGTGGTTGTGTTTGCTGCGGAGTAGGTGGCAGTGTCAGATGCGGGCAACCTGCCGAACATTCTTGTTTTTCTGATTTTGCCTGTAAACAAAAGGAGGCATGAACATAAGAGAAGAGAAGCCAATGTTGGATCAGGCCAATGGCCCATCTAGTCCAACACTCTGTCACACAGTGGCCAAAATATACCAGGTGCCATCAGGAGGTCCACCAGTGGGGTCATGGAATGCACCAACATTTTGTATGCCTTCCGGTCGTAATCCAGCTCGCTCCGAGGCCTGACGACAACCGTGCCTCGTGAATTCAATTTCTAGGAGAAGGAACGTGGAACTCGCAGCCCCCGGCGTTCTGTAAAGCAGGCTACGGGATCCACCGATACTCTCAAAGGTTACAGAAGAAAAAGCAGCCTTGATAGTGACGACCCAGGCCGGGACAATTAATGGTGACAACGACACACACAGAGAAATGTTTTCTCCAAACGGCAGAACAAAAATCACCGTCCGGACACACGTTCCGCTTTACCCGATAGGCGAAAACATCTTACGGGTGTCAGTTTCAATAATGCTTAACTCACTCGGGAAAAACAAATCGGAGGGTGAAAATCACCAGCAATGCGCAGATCGCGGAAACGTGTGCTGATGTGTCTGACTGTCAAAGCAGAGCAAGTCTGCAGTTATTTGGTGGAGACTCAGAGGTTCAGCGATCTGCCTTGGGCCCGGGAGCTGCTTCTCCCAAGGCAGGCAAGAGTTGGGATGCGACAGGTAAAATCGGGTCAGTGAACCTGAGGGCGTTGTTCGGTGTTCACTTCCCTGGGCCGCCTCTGCAGCTTGTGCTGGTCTGTGGGATGCTGGCCAGCCACTGAGACCATCAGAGAGCCACAGTTCCTGGGTGGCTGACGTGGTCAACCAGCAAAGGGGCCTGGCAGAAAGAAAGCATCAGGCATAAAGCATCAGGCATAAGGACACAACTAAACTCTGCTGTTCGGTTTCTCTATCAATTGAAAAAGGGCCACGATGGCTCAGAGGTTAAGATGCTGAGCTGCAGACTGGACGGTCTGTAGTTTGGCAGTTCGAGACCCGAGTGCTGCGTGACGGAGTGAGCTCCCGTCTCTGGCCCCAGCTCCTGCCAACCTATTAGTTTGAAAGCAAGAAATTGCAGGTAGATAAATAGGTGCCGCTTCAGGGGGAAGGTAACAGTGTTCCCTGCACCTCGGTGTTTAGTCATGCCGGCCACATGACCACAGAGAAGTCTTCGGACAGCGCTGGCTCTTCGGCTTGGAAACTGAGATGAGCACCGCCCCCTAGAGTTGGATTCGACTGGCTTTCGAGCAAGGGAAACCTTTGCCTTTTCCTACAACCTGATAATGAAGCTCAGGTTCTAGGCATGAAATAGGGTTGCCCGCCCTCAGGTCTGGGGCTCCCCAATGTCAGGTGTCCCTGCCATAGGGGTGAGGGAGGGTGAAGCTGTCAATGTCTGTATCTGGTTTTCCTCTGGTATGTGGGGAGGTGACGGGGTTGCCTGGGAGACGGTGCAATCTTCATCTCGCCTAGGCCAAGGGCCTTGAAAACGCCAGGCTGAATGTCTCCTTCTGTTTCTTAAGACAACAGCTAGGCATGGGGAAATTATTGCTTTGTGGGAATGTAGCAATGTAGTGTCTGTTTGATCTTTCCCGCGCGGGCTTGACTGTATTGGTAGAAGGCAGGGGCTTCTCCCCTCCGAGTATAACCCTAGATGTTCTTTTGTATAGGTCATTCTTAACAATACTTCTGTTCTAGCTCTTTAGTATTGCAGTCTAATAAATACTATCCTTTATCATGAGGCCTGGTGTTTGACTGACTAGCTTAAGTGCCTGACACCCACATCTGGGGCTTCCAGTCTGCCCCGGCCAGCTGACCAGTAAGGAAGCCCCGTCCCCAAGCCTCACCCCCAGACTGACACCTCCGCCACCCTCTCCTCTCCTCCTGCCTGATTTAAAGGGCTTCAGCTGATCAGCAGGGACCATGTGACCCGCCAACCAGCTGGAGGGCCCTTTCAATCTAGCAGGAGGGGAGGGAGAGGGGTGGCTGGGCAAGCGGGCAGTCATTCTTGGGGGTGGGGCTTGGGGCATCCCCGCCCACCCCAGAACACCCCCCAAATCTCCCCACTGGAGGGCGAGGGGGACCTGGCAACCCTAGCGCGAAACGAACCAATCAGATTTAAGTCCAGTAGCCGTTCAGAGGCCAACAAGAGTGTCAGGCTATAATCTTCCGAGAGTCAAAGCTCCTTTTGTTAGACACGAGTAGGAATCAAGATCTCTGAGTCCCTTTATCCCAGTCAGAGGACGAGAGGGGCGTTTTCAAGAATGCTTGTAAAAGATGCAAGAAGTACAATGCCGGTTGTCATCAGCTGGGTTAGGGCTGAGGGGAAGTGCTCGGGGCCAGGAGGTTAGCACCTGTAGCATTTTAGCATTTTTCCCTCAAAAACTCACACCCTGAAACCTCTCCTTGGACTCTAAGGGGCGGTTGTATTCGTATGTAACAGTTGTACTGCTGAGCAATGTTCCCTCTAAGCTGTGGAGTCCTATGAGTAAAAATTCTACTCTGTGAGCGACTGGCATTAAAGTTATGAGCGAGCGATTTGGCTACTGCATACATTAGTTTGTCCCTGGAGCCATCCCTCCTGAGCTAAGACAAGAATGTGTGAGGCGGAGGCTAAAAAACTGTGAGCTGGCTCACGCTAACCCAGCTCAGAGGGACCGCTGCTGCAGACCGGCGCGGCTCCCTTTTGAAAAGGTCTTCATGAAAACAACCGACTTTGTCTGACTCCCGAGGAGAAGCCGTGATAGTCTGCCGCAGCCAGAATATGACATGTATTTACTGGGGCAAAAACCTTTCACGGAACAGAGCCCGCTTAGTTCAGAGAGGCACGGGTCGTAGCTCGCGGCCCAACAGCGTCGCTCGTCTTTTAAGGTGCCCCAAGATTCTTCCTCGCTCCGATGCTGACTGCGGTGCGTTTTTCTCTCTCTGATCCCCTACAGGTTTGTCTGCAGCTTAGTTTATTACGGCCTCACTCTCAATGCGGGCGACCTGGGGGGCAGCGTCTATGCCAACCTGGCCCTTTCTGGGCTGATCGAGATTCCCGCGTACCCGCTCTGTATCTACTTGATCAATCAGAAATGGTGAGTGTTCGTGACTGGGAAGAGAAGTCCCCGAATCAGGCCCAGGAATGGTGTTAAATCTAATGTCCGTAGTGGGAGAAAAATCCGTGCTCCGGTTATGCTTGGGATGGAGAGAGTGGACAAAGAGAACTTTTTCTCCCTCTCCCAAAATACGAGCACTCGAAGGACATCCAATGACGCTGATGGGCAGGAGGTTCAGGATGCAGACAAAAGGAAATACTGACTTAAAATAGTGAGTGATTTGAATGGCCGGAGGATGTAGTGATGGCCACAGGAATCAACAGCTTTAAAAGGGGATTGGGTAGATTCATGGAGGATAAGCCTGTCAATTGCTACTAGCCATGGTGACTAAGGGGAACCTCTACACTCAGAGGAACTAAACCTTTGAATCCCAGAGCCAGGAGGCAACATCAGGGGAGGGCCTCGGCCTCTGTGCCCTGTTGTTGGACCTCCAGAGGAACTGGTTGGCTGCTGTGTGAGACAGGATGCTGGGCTAGATGGACCACTGGTCTGACCCAGCAGGGCTCTTCTGAAGTTCTTAGAAAGGTCTCACCCTCTATGACCTGTTGTTGGCCCTCCAGAGGAACTGGTTGGCCACTGTGTGAGACAGGATGCTGGACTAGATGGACCACTGGTCTGACCCAGCAGGGCTCTTCTTATGTTCTTAGGAAGGCCTCGGCCTCCCTGCCCTGTTGTTGGCCCTCCAGAGGAACTGGTTGGCCACTGTGTGAGACAGGATGCTGGACTAGATGGACCACTGGTCTGACCCAGCAGGGCTCTTCTTATGTTCTTAGGAAGGCCTCGGCCTCCCTGCCCTGTTGTTGGCCCTCCAGAGGAACTGGTTGGCCACTGTGTGAGACAGGGTGCTGGACTAGATGGACCACTGGTCTGATCCAGCAGGGCTCTTCTGAAGTTCTTAGGAAGGCCTTGGCCTCTCTGCCCTGTTGTTGGCCCTCCAGAGGAACTGGTTGGCCACACTATGTGAGACAGGATGCTGGACTAGATGGACCATTGGTCTGATTCATTAGGGCTCTTCTTATGATGTCCTCGGTCTCTGTGCCCTGTTGTCGGCCCTCCAGAGGAACTGGCTGGCCAATGTGTGAGACAGGATGCTGGACTAGATGGACCCCTGGTCAGATCCAGCAGGGCTCTCCTGATGCTCTTGGAACTGATGACTTATTTGGGAATTTTAAACTGCTTTTCTCCACTTGATGCAGACTCAGAGCAGCCTACAGTGTCAGAAACAACATCACAAAAACAACAAATATCACACACTATTGAGCCCAAGTTACTTGAAAACAAATCTGTGTGCCCTTGACAGACTAATCCAGAGGGTGGAGTGGGGAGGGGGGGCAGGCCAGGTGGCAACAATCTGTCCCCTGGATAACAACGGCCTTTTCCCTTATTTAACACTTAGCAGTCCCCAAAGTTTAGGATGTAAGTAACACAAAATTTTCTGCTTGAATCTGAGTTCCATAGTTTCCATTTCCATTTGGCTGACGTATGGTGACTTTCAGGTCAAGATGCAGAATGCCCTGGGAGATTATCTCTAACTTGTCTTGGGGCATTAGATGCATACAAGCATACAGAGGTTGCACGTTAATGTATAACCTCATTGCACCAAGTGGACTGGTATTTTTCCCACCTCCAATTTGGTGTAGTGGTTAGGAGCACGGGCTCTAATCTGGGAGAACGGGGTTTGATTCCCCCACTCCTCCACATGCAGCTGCTGGTGTGACCTTGGGACAGTTACAGGTTCTCTCAGAACTGCTCTCTCGCAAGCAGTTCTCAAAAGAAGAGAAGAAGAAGAGATTGGATTTATACCCCACCCTTCACTCAGAGTTTCAGAGCGGCTTACAATCTCCTTTCCCTTCCCCTCCCCACAACAGACACCCTGTGTGGTAGGTGGAGCTGAGAGAGCTCTTTCGAGGACTGCTCTTGCGAGAACAGCCCTGAGAGAACTTGTGACTGACCCAAGGCCACCCAGCTGGCTGCATGTGGAGGAGTGGGGAAGCAAACCCGGTTCTCCCAGATCAGAGTTTGTGCTCCTAACCGCTACACCAAAGAGCTCTCTCAGCCCCACGTAACTCACAGGGTGTCTGTTGTGGGGAAGGGGAAAGGGATTGTAAGCATCTCTGAGACTCCTTCAGGTAGTGAAGGGTGGGGTATATACGCAATCTCTTCTTCTTCTTCTTCTTTTCTTCTTCTTCCAAAAACACAGTTGGGACCCCAGCTAAGCCGAAAACACAATCAAATGCTTGGACAACTCTTTGTGTTCCTTGTGATTTCGTGGAAGCACAGGGGGAGAAGAGGTGCCGTGCGAATCAAGCCAAGAGTGCGTGTGTGTGTGGGATCCCTCTTCTCACTGCAGCATCACTGTTTTCTTTCTGGCTTGTCAGGTTTGGCCGGAAACGGACCCTCGCGGCGTTTTTGTCCCTGGGAGGACTGGCTTCCCTCGTTGTCATGTTCCTTCCTGAAAAGAAAGGTGAGGGGGTTTCGCGTGCCCGTCGTTTCTTAATTGTGGAAAGTCTGCCACAGCCCTCTATGATCTCAGCAAAGCTCTGCAAAGATAATAAAACGGAAGCCGTCTTCAGCTGCATCAATCCAAGGATCGTTTCTGGGTTTGTCTGGATCTACCGGTGGTCCCCGGCCCTAAAGAGATCCGGCTGCCCTCGACCAGAACCAGGGCTTTTTCGGCCTAGCTGCGACCTGATGGAACCCTCGGCCAAATACCACCAGGGCCCTGCGGGATTTAATGCAGTCCCACCGGGCCTGGAAGGCAGAGACGTTCTGCCAGGCTTTCGGCTGAGGACGGTAACGATCAGTGTTCCCTCTAAGCTGAGTTAGTGTGAGCTAGCTCACATTTTTTAGCCTCTGGCTCACACGCTTTTGTCTTCGCTCAGGGAAGGAGGGCTCCCGAGCAGACTAATTTATGCAGCAGCCAAATCACATGCTCACAACTTTAACGCCAGTAGCTCACAAAGTAGAATTTTTGCTCACAAGACCCCACAGCTTAGAGGGAGTATCGGTAACAGTTCCATCATGGCTGAGCACCCTTTTCCTCTTCTCCTCCATCTTTGTGCTTCGGCCCCCTCCTCGCCCTGCCCACGAGACGGCAACGCAGCCCGGAGTGGGTACGAAGAAAATCATCGACACCATCTGAGATTATGTAATTGACTTACAGATTTTATTAGTTTTAACGTCGTTTCAACTGCCGTACGTCGCCCAGAGCCTTGTGTGTGCAGGGATTGGGCGATTCACAAACCCAAAGTAATAATAAATAATAGACAAGAGTCTCTGTGGAGTCTGCCTAATAGTGAGTTGGGGATGGAGTTAAAATGTGCGATTCCCAAGTTCTTTAAGTGCCCTGTGTCTGCATCATACTTCTTCCTTTGGGGCTTGCAGAAGAAGTCTTCCTCAACAGGGCGTGGATTTCAAACTTTAGACCCACCCGCAAACAGTTATTACACCAGTTTTTCTTTGGAGCGGCATCTGTTGAGCAGTTAGCTGTATTGACCGCAAAGAATTAACAGAGTCCCAATTGTGCACTTAATATACAGTTTGGCGTAGTGGTTAAGTGTACCGACTCTAATCTGGGAGAACCAGGTTTGATTCCACTTGCACCTGCTGGATGACCTTGGGCAAGCCATAGTTCTGGCACAGCTGTTCTTGAAAAAGAAAATGCAGAAGAAGAGAGAAGAGATTGGACTTATACCCCACCCTTCACTACCTGAAGGAGTCTCAGAGCGGCTTACAAACTCCTTTCCCTTCCCCTCCCCACAACAGACACCCTGTGAGGTAGGTGGGGCTGAGAGAGCTCTGACAGAAACTGCTCTTTTTCAAGGACACCTCTGACAGAACTATGGCTTGCCCAAGGTCATCCAGCAGTTGCAAGTGGAGGAGTGGAGAATCAAACCCAGTTCTCCCGGATTAGAGTCCGCGCACTTAACCACTACACCAAATGTAGGTAACGTTTTACTAAAGCTCCACTTTGTTTCACATTTCTTAAAACACTTTGCTTTGGACTTACTTTATTCGATTTTCTCTGTCGCATAGTGTGACAAATGAGACCGGTGCCATGGAGCTCTCCCTTCCACTGTCTTGTCGGGTTCACGAAACCCATGACTAAATGTGTGTTCACATATAGACTTGGTTCTTTCTTATATCAAATAACCCATACCATCTAGATGTAGAAGTTTGACATATCTAGAGGCTGCGATCGCACGCGCCAGAAGATCCGACATAGGCGTGAATGCCTGATGGATCGAAAGGGCGCAATCAGACAGCAACATCTGGGAAACGTCCTGCAGCCATCGGCAACCCGTGCTGCTCTGCTGCAGAAGTGGAGTAAAAAGACACCTGAGAAAATCTGGTAGTAAACAGGTGGCAATGGGCTACGGACAGACTTTTCCCTGTCTGATTGCGCAAGCACACTTCCAAGCCGTTGGGATGGTCTGATTAGGCCATCCCGGCTTGGTGCCATTTCCCCCCGCCCTTGCAGTACGCACGTCATTGCATACCCATAGGGAACCCTCGGTGCAGAGGTGCGATTCCTGATTTATGCGTATAGGAAGCAAACGGCAACAACCCCCCAAATCACCAGCAGTTGCATCTGATCACACAGTGACGGGCTGAGCCCGCGGCAACAAAGGGCTGTGTGATCTTGCAACCGCAGGTCAAATTCCTCCGGAGGGAATAGCCTCGCTTCCCCTCCGCTCCACCTGGCATGCGTGACTGCAACCTAGAGATTGTTTTTTTTAATAAATGCTTTAATTAGAAGAACAATTAAAAATAAGAAAGGAAATCCTGATGTTTGTGCTGAGCAAACAGAGAGGTGTTGATTTTGTGTGTTGCTGACGCTGCTAAGAGGGGCGTCCATTTTTCTTGGAGGTTGTCAGGAACGGGTTGGTTTTCAGATCGAAGGATACTGGTGGAGACTTTGTCCTGTAGAAAAAAGTCCCACAATTTCAGATACCAATCGTTCAATGATAGGGTCTTCTAGAGATTTTTTTTGAGCCTGCAAACACCCTCTGGAATTCTGACACTGCGTGGAGTGCTCAGCCACAAAATGACTGCCACGGGAGGCAGAGCCAGCCACAAAATGGCGGCCGCAGCTTCCCTTCGATCGCACAGCGAGGATTCTTGTGCTGTGGTGGCAGCGGCTGCCAAAGCAGACATTTTTAAAAATCCGCACAGCCAGTCTCCAATGCCCAGATAGAAGTCTTGTGGGGCAAACGGCCCCCTGGCTCCACCCACTTTTCCAAAACACTTGATGGGCAATGCTCCCTCTAAGCTGCGGAGTCTTGTGAGCAAAGATTCTACTTTGTGAGCTACTGGCATTAAAGTTGTGAGCGAGTCATTTGGCTGCTGCACAAATTAGTTTGCTCTGGAGCCCATCCTTCCTGAGCGAAGACAAAAATGTGTGAGCCAGAGGCTAAATGTGTGAGCCAGCATACCTAAGGGACCGCCTTTCCCCATATGTTCCCCAGAGAGCACTGCATTCAGGGGCCCAAACCGGCTGGCCCTCCCAGGTCCCAAAGACGCTAGGTTGGCAAGAACCAGGGCCAGGGCCTTCTCAGTGGTGGCTCCGCACTGCTGGAATGAGCTCCTGGAAGAGATCAGGGACCTGCGGGACCTTCTGCGCTTCCGCAGGGCCTGCAAGACAGAGCTCTTCCGCCAGGCTTTCAGCTAGGAGCCGCGTGCGACATCGGAGAAGAGACCCTGTGCCCTGGCTTTACCATCTCTAGCTCGCCTCGCTAGGTAAATGTAGACCAACAGAGCGTGTGGGAACATCATTATGACTGTCACCCGTGGAGTATGGTCTAATCTGAAATTTCTGCTCGTGCACTTTATTTGCCAACTGTACCAGCACTTTAGGATAGTGACATGCATTCTAGGATAACCAGTCTGTTGGTTTGGTTTGATTAGTTATAATGGGTTTAATGATGGATTTTAATTGTATTTTTATGTATTGCGTAAGCCGCCCTGAGCCTGCCTTGGGAGGGAGGGCGGGGTATACATTGAATAAAATAAACAAACAAATAAATAACTGAGCTAGCTCACCCTAACTCAGCTTAGAGGGTGACTGTTGGTGGACACCGCATTAGGGGTCTCTGCCTTAACATTTTGCCTCGACCTGATTCCCAGTGCATCGGAATGTCAGAAATTATCAAACGTCATTTGAAAAAAAATTATTTTAAGGGTGTCTGGCGTTACCGTTTTACGTCTGTTCAGGGCTCTTTTTGTAGCAGGAACTCCTTTGCATATTAGGTGACATACCCCTAATGCAGCCAATCCTCCCAGAGCTTACAGAGCTCTTCTTACAGGGGCTACTGTAAGCTCTGGGAGGATTGGCTACATTAGGGGTGTGTCGCCTAATATGCAAAGGAGTTCCTGCTACAAAAAGAGCCCTGCATCTGCTTAAAAAAGAAAAAGCCAACCTAAACAAAGCCTCCTCCTTTTGTGCTACTAAAACCGTAATTGTGATTTTCTTGCAAGTTTTAAAAGCCCCTTTCTGATCAGCCCGGTATCTGTCGGGTGCGTGATGGCTTCCCCACAAATCTAAATTCTCCAGGCGTTTGTACGAATGAACAAAGCCAAAGAGTTTGCTGCAGAATTTTTTTGACAAGTGTCGCGTTTTCCCTAACAGCTACGGGAGTGTTTGCGGTGATAAACAGCCGGTCCTTGTCTTTGCTGGGGAAGCTCACCATCAGTTCCGCATTTAACATTGTTTATATCTACACATCAGAACTCTACCCGACAGTGATTAGGTAAGAAAACTTCCGCTTGGGGTGTGTGTGTGTGTGTGTGTGTGTGTGTGTGTGTGTGGCTTCTGTTGTCTATATGTTGACTACGTTTGGTGTAGTGGTTAAGAGCGTTGACTCTAATCTGGGAGAACTGAGTTTGAATCCCCACTCCTCCACATGCAGCTGCTGGTGTGACTTTGGGTCAGTCACAAGTTCTCTCAAGAGCAGTCCTCAAAAGAGCTATGTCAACTCCACCTACCTTACAGGGTGTCTGTTGTGGGATGGCGAAGGGAAAGGAGATTGTAAAGCCACTCTGAGACTCCCAAGTGAAGGGTGGGATAAAAATCCAATCTTCCTTCCTCCTCCTCCTCCTCCTCTTCTTCTTCTCCCTCTTCCTTCCTTGCCTGTTTGCCTGGCAAGGTGGGAGAAAAATCAAAATAAATTAATAAGTAATAAATAAATTCCTCTCCTTCCTCCTGTTCCTCTTCTTCCTCCTCTTCTTCCTCCTCCTCTCCTTCCTCTCCTTTTTCCTCTTCCTCTTCTTCTTCCTCTTCATCTTCTTCTCCCCCCCCCCCCCGCTTTTCTCCCAGTGGATCGAAGACAACATATCATATAAAACAAGAGGCGACCCATGGGCCTCGTGAGGGGAACATCATCCTCCCCCCCACGCTGCTCACCAAGATGCCCACAACAGACACCCTGTGAGGTAGGGGGGGCTGAGAGAGCTCCTTCGAGGACTGTCAGCTCCCGCTCCCCTGCCTGCCAGCCAGCCGGCATCACTCCCACCTTCGTGGGTCATGCTGAGGTGTCGGGGGGGGGCACTTCCGTCTCCACTTCGGTTGCTGCCCCTCCAAGGCACACGCAGCAGTGCCCCCGCCCACCCCTCTCAGGAACAAAGCAGCAGGCGGGCAGTGGTGGCAGCTCCCATTCCTCCCCTGCTTGCTCGCGCATCAGTTTGCTTCTCCAGGCTGCCCGTTGGCCTGCACCTGTTTCCCCCCTCCAGCCAGCTGGCGTCACTGCGGTCTCTGCATCTCACGTGGCCACAAAGGGGGCAGCGCCTTCCTCTGCCCATTTCCAGTGGAACTTCTCCACTATTCACTTGGGAGGAGTTGAAGGTTTCCCATGACTCCTCCATCATATATATATATATATATATATGTGTGTGTGTGTGTGTGTGTATGTATATATGTATATATATGTATGTATGTTATTTATATGTGTACATATATAATATACATATACATAGATATAGAAAGGTTTCCCTTGAGCAGTGCTCATCTCTGTTTCCAAGCCAAAGAGCCAGTGCTGTCCAAAGACATGTCCGTGGTCATGTGGCCGGCATGACTAAACACTGAGGTGCACGGAATGCTGTTATCTTCCCACTGAAGCGGTACCTATTTATCTACTTGCAGTGTCTTGCTTTTTTCCCCCTTAATTTATATTTTATTAATTTTCTATACAAAAATTCACAACATCCAAAATACATTCAGTGTCTTGCTTTTGAACTCCTGGTTTGGCAGGAGCTGGGGCCAGAGACGGGAGCTCACTCCGTCACGCGGCACTCGGGTCTCGAACTGCTAAGCTGCAGACCTCCCGGTCTGCAGCTCAGTGTGTTAACCTCTGAGCCACTGCAGCCTTTTATATACATATGTGTGTATATATATTCCTATGGTTCAAGACCAGCAAGAATAGTACGGAAATGGTAGATAAAATATATAAATGTATAAAACATATATGTTACACTAAAAAAAAATTGCGGACAATAAATTTCAATGTTGAAAATACAGAGTCATAGTTCTCATAAATAACAGAACTGGGGTGGTCCCTCTGTGCATGAGTTAGAGATCTCCTACACTTCAGTGCCAACCAACCATATTTAGCAACCTTGTATGTTATGTCCTGACTCTTATCAAAGAGAATTTTATTCTTTTAATTTTATTTTATTAGACTTGTACCCCACCATCCCCACTTCGTAGGTCCAGGGCGGGTGCCCACACAGGGCTCTGCAGTTAGTGCAGATTTACAATTAAAACATATTAGAACAATCCATTAAAATCAATAAAATCACCAAAACACTAAAACAACACGCGCCTCGACAGATAATATTGTGGTCCCAATCCAGCTTCTAGGACCTGCAGTTGCCGGAGAAGAAGAGTAGAGCTCTGTATCTCCCTGGACAGGCTGAAAGTGTATGGGCAATATATAAACGTCACATATCTGATTATACATCTTACAATCGAAGATAACTTACTTGGCAGGGGAGACACCTTGACCGCAATTCCTCCCTTACTGGGGGATTTAAACCTTACTTCTTTATTGATTGATTGATTTCGATTTCTTAACCACCCTTCCCTGCTTATGCAGGGCTCAGGGCAGTTAAAACAGCATAAATTCAGTACAATTTAAAAACCAATTAAAACTACAAAAATTCAGTATTAAAATGTTCAGCATAAATATCTAAACACTTTAAAAACAAGATGGCGCATTCCAGAGTTCAGATTTTCATAGGGGGGATGGGAGAGGAGGGGAGGGTGCCAGGTAGATGTAAGATTTCAGATTTTTCTGCAAACCTGTAGCCCCCACCAAGTTTGTAGAAAGTTCTCCATTCTCTCTGCATGGCCCCTATGCCTGGATTTAAGTATCCACAGATATCGCCAAGTTGAGAATTAGATATATGGATAATCATAATGCCTTAAAGGTAAAGGTAAAGGTTCCCTTGCTCGAAAGCCAGTCGAATCTGACTCTAGGGTTGCGGTGCTCATCTCCGTTTCCAAGCCAAAGAGCCAGCGCTGTCCGAAGACGTTTCCGTGATCATGTGGCCGGCATGACTAAACACCAAAGCGCATGGAACGCTGTTACCTTCCCACCGAAGTGGTACCTATTTATCTACTTGCAATTTCTTGCTTTCGAACTGCTAGGTTGGCAGGAGCTGGAACTAGAGACGGGAGCTCACCCCGTCATGCGGCACCCTGGGTCTTGAACTGCTGAACTACTGACCTCCCACAGCCTGCAGTTCAGCGTCTTAACCACTTGAGCCACCACAGCTCCATCATAATGCCTTATGCTATACAAAAGGGCACAACAAGGAGAAGGCACATAAGCAGATTCAGACACAGGCTGTTATATAATGTTACATAATGACCAGATGTTCTGGGAGGGGGAAAGCCCAGTTGAGACAATTGGGGGAGGGACGCTGGTTGCCTGACGTCACCGTTGATGCAGCCAAGTGGAGCAGCTGCTAATGGGACCACCTGTCCCTCTTCTCTCCGGCACAGGAAAAGCTCCTACTTTTTAAGAAATACGTTCATTTCAGTCGGTGCAGCTTGACTTGCTCTGCCTGAGCGATGCAATCCTTCATTGCTATGTGTTGGGAGTTCTGTTAGGGAAATGCTTTCAGCAGAGTTCAGACGCCCCTCTGGGCCAAAAAAAGCACAAATCTGTCGGAAGAAGTAAAAACGTTTCTGTAAATGCTACTGCTCGTCATTTCTACTTTACGCAGCGAGTGATTAAAATGGGGGATTGGCTGCCAGAGGATGTAGGGGTGGCCACAGGAATAAACAGCTTTAAAAGCGGGTTGGATAGATTCATGGAGGAGAAGTCTGTCAACAGTGACTAGCTTCAGTGGCTGCAGAGAACCTCCACATTCAGAGGCACTAAACCTGTGAATCCCAGAGCCAGGAGGCAACATCAGGGGAAGGCCTCAGCCTCTGTGCCCTCTTGTTGGCCGTCCAGAGGAATTGGTTGGCCACTGTGTGAGACAGGAGGCTGGACTAGATGGACTGTTGGTCTGATCCAGCCGGGCTCTTCTTATATTCTTAGAAAGGCCTTGGCCTCCATGCCCTGTTGCTGGACCTCCAGAGGAACTGGTTGGCCACTGTGTGAACCAGGGTGCTGGTCTATCTGGACCACTGGTCTGATCCAGCAGGGCTCTTCTGATGTTCTTATGTTATGTTCTTTGCAGGAACGTCGGAATGGGCACCTGTTCCATGTTCTCCCGAGTTGGAGGGATTATTGCTCCTTTTGTCCCATCTCTGGTGCGTCTCGACTTTGCCTTTGTCGCTCCTCCAAATACTTCAAAGGATGCCAATAAGTCACGTGCAGAGAGCACTCCTCTGTTCTTTCCTTGCAACTGGAGAAGTGCTGCTTTTCTTTCTTCCTTTTTCTAACCCAGTGCTTTTCATAGACACCAGTGTGTTTTTTCCCCTTCAGTGAGTAGAGATGGGACAGGGAGGGAACATTTTCCTCGCATCCGTATGTCTGGAGAAGGACCAGATGTTGACAGCCGGCCACTCATCAGTGCTGGTCGAACCTCATCCCGCTCCAGGCAGGGTTCCAGAGTAGGGCTGCCAGCTGCAGGGAGGGAACTTCCTGGAGGTTTCAGAGGGTGGAGTCTGGAGAGGGTGGGGCTTGGGGGGGAGGGGCCTCTTCAGGGCACAACGCCACAGAGTCCGCCCTTCAGAGCAGCCGTTTCCTCCGGGGGAACCGATCTCTCTCATCTGGAGGCCAACTGGAGTTCCAGGAGATCTCCAGGAGATCTCTCAAGGATTACAAGATTATGCGTGGGGTAGAGCAGGTGGAGAAAGAAGTGCTTTTCTCCCTCTCTCACGATACAAGAACTCGTGGGCACTCCATGAAATTGTTGAGCAGTCGGGTTAGAATGGATAAAAGGAAGTCAGTTCTTCACCCAAAGAGTGATTAACACATGGAATTCACTGCCACAGGAGGTGGTGGCGGCTACAGGCATGGACGGCTTCAAGAAGGGGATTGGATAGGCATATGGAGCCGAGCCATCAGTGGCTATTGGCCACAAGGTATAGATAGGGACTCTGGGGCAAGTGATGCTCTGTATTCTTGGTGCTTAGGGGGGGGCAGCAGTGGGAGGGCTTCTAGTGTCCCTGGCCCCACTGCTGGACCTCCTGATGGTGCCTGGTCTTTTTGGCCACTGTGAGATAGAGAGTGTTGGACTGGATGGGCCATTGGCCTGATCCAGCAGTGGCTTCTTATGTCCCATCGGGTGGCTGGTGACCCTGTGCGGGAGAGAGGAGATGCTCTGGATGGTGGGCCTTGGCCAGCGGGTGCCCCTTGGACGAGCCCCTTTGGGCTGTCCTGACTCTGGGGAGGCTGCAGCAGATGCACCCTGTGTGTAGAAGGGAGCACGTGCTCCGGAACCCAGACTGTATTCAGACACACAGATGACCTTGTCATTCAGTATGCCTGGGGATGGCAGGCTGGCTGGTTTGGTGTAGTGGTGAGAAGTGCGGACTCTAATCCAGGAGAACCAGGTTTGATTCCCCGCTCCTCCACATGCAGCTGCTGGGTGTCTTTGGGTCAGTCACAGTTCTGTCTCAGAGCTGTTCTCTCAAGAGCAGTCCTTGAGAGAGCTCTCTCAGCCTGTCAGGTTCTCCAGAAAGTCAGTCAAACACCAGGCTTCATAAAGAAGATAGCGTTTATTGAAAGCAGTTCTAAAAGACACGGTGACACTTCATTGTCAGTGATGACTAAATCTAAAAAGGCACCCACAGTTATACCAGCTCAAAATGCCCCCCCCCCCCTATTTACCAATAGTTGCCGAGCCCGCATGCGGGAAAAGGTGCATGCCCACAAAAGCTGATACCCAGAAGTAAACTTCGTTGGTCTTAAAGTTGCCACCGGACTCAGACCTGGTTCTGTCGCTTCAGACCACAACACGGCCGCCCACCTGGATGAACTGACGTGTGGAGAGGTTTCCCGAGTGGACTGGTGCTGAGTTTGTGCTTGTGCGGGTGTGTGTGTCACTGCGTGCCTAGCTCGTAACTATTCCTGGCCCGTGAATACCGTGCTAGAAGAAGATTTAACGTGCAAATACATTGCAGCCAAAGATGTCAGGCAAACGTGAGATGCCCGTAAGTCCAAGCTCTCATTCTGTTAATATTTACTCCTCATTTTTTACAGAAATCTGTGCAGTGGTCTCTGCCGTACGTCGTGTTTGGCGTGACGGGCTTGTTGTCAGGCCTGCTGAGTCTCTTGTTGCCCGAGACCTTAAACAGCCCGTTGCTGGAGACGATATCCGACCTGCAGGTTTGCTCATATCGGAGGCTGGGCACTGAAGCTGTGGCACTGCAGACCCTGGAGGGACCCCAAGTAGGTGCCTCGACAACCTTCTTAAAACTGTCCCTCTGGTAGAGAGAGCTGTTTCCATTCATTATTATTATTAAGTCTAGATAATGCCGGCACCCGGACTCTAGGAGATTCGCAAGACCTCATTGAGCCCGTGGGAAGACTCTTCGGAGCGTTGGGCGACCTGCTGGCTTGGGTGCAAACATCCAAAGCCACGTTCAGCCCTTTCAGTTTGGGGGTAGTGGTGAAGATCTGCAGGCTCTAATCTGGACAACTGGGTTCGATTCCCCTCTCCTCCACATGCAGCCAGCTGGTGTGACCTTGGGTCAGTTACAAGTTCTCTCAGAGGTGTTCTCTCAGGAGCAGTCCTCGAAAGAGCTCTCTCAGCCCCACCTACCTCACAGGGTGTCTGTTGTCGGGAGTGGGAGGGAAAGGAGATTGTAAGCCGCTCTGAGACTCCAAGCAAAGGGTGGAGTATAAATGCAAACCTCCTTCAGTCTCAGCTTCAAGAGGGAACTGGATAAACATATGGAGCAGAGGTCCATCAGTGGTTATTAGCCACAAGGTATAGATAGGAACTCTCAGGCTAGGGCAAGTGATGCTCTGTATTCTTGGTGCTTGGAGGCTGGGGCAACAGTGGGAGGGTTTCTAGTGTCCTGGCCCCACTGCTGGACCTCCTGATGGCACCTGGTATTTTTGGCCACTGTGTGACACAGAGTGTTGGACTAGATGGGCCATTGGCCTGATCCAACATTGGCTTCTCTTATGTTCTTAAGTCCGACCACACCAGAATGAACCTGAGCTTTCCTGGGCAGTGCCTCTATAGGGTTTGGCATCTGGGAAGTGCCTCCTGTCAGTTAGGAGGCTGTTTTTCCAAGAGAGGAGGGACTGTTGGCTGAATTCCTCTTGAGTGGATAAGCCAGGTTTTTCTTTGGTCCCCTCTCCAGACT
Source organism: Gekko gecko (assembly GCA_029375565.1). Taxonomy (NCBI): domain Eukaryota; kingdom Metazoa; phylum Chordata; class Lepidosauria; order Squamata; family Gekkonidae; genus Gekko; species Gekko gecko. The sequence continues at coordinate 165,444,017 of JAPDNY010000007.1, read as the reverse complement.
TTTATCCCTCGGAGACCAGGTTGGCCACCACCTCATTGGAGACACTTGCTGTCCTGTCCCTGGAAATGGGAAGGGGATCAAGCGTTCCCTGTCGAAGCTGCACCCACTTTTCCCAAGCGGTTTTGTGAAGGGGCAGCCAAGAGGAGAGAAGAGAGGCTTCAGGAGGGTCAGGAACTAGACTGGTAGGGTTGCCAGACCCCCTGGTTGGGTCGAGGGAGTCCCCCAATTCCATGGGCTCCAATCAGCCCCCTCCTGCAGCATCAGCAACAGCATGATGACATCACCCGGAAGTGACGTCATCACGCTGGCCGCGTTGCACGGCAACGCTCTAGCATTTTGACCAAAACTCTATGGTAATGTGGCGGGTACAGGCTGTAGGTGGTAAAACCAGGGCACAGGGTCATTCCCAGGCATTTTGTGGCCAGCTCGGCCTCCTGCCGCGGCCATTCCCTGGCGACCATTTTGTGGCTGCACCCACCACCCTGTGTCAGAATTCCAAAGGTGCCCACAGCCTCAAAATGGTTGGGGACCCCTGAACTAGACCATGAGGGATCCCTCGTGCTCCGTCTCTGTGCTTTCTGACCCATCGCTCTGTTCAGTCTGTAAGGGGGGGGGGGTGCTCAACCCCCAGCCTGCCACAGTTACACGCCCAGCGCCATCCTAAGCTCCAATGTAACTCTGGCCTGGTTGTGCAGTTCGAAGCACACTGGAGATCCCCTCTTAACGCCGGGACCTCGTTTTCCTTTCAGTCTGACCAGGATAGCTCAGCGGGGAGCGAAAGCGAAGACGAAGAATTCTACGATGCGGACGAAGAGACTCAAATGATCACGTGACGATGGAGAAGACACCTCCGTTTAGTTAACAGCCTTTTTGAACTCCCCGGTCAGCTCCGTCTGTACGGACGTAAAAGCGGGTAACAATCGAGGGGCAGAAAAGGCTTGAACTGTACGGTTATACCTGCATCAGAAGGGAAAGCGGAATCCGTCGCTTACCGGTGTCTGCTCCGCCGGATAAAAAACCGGTCCCCGGTTCTTGGAGAAGTCAGGAGTTTTGTGGGCTCAGGAGAGGATGGCCGTTTGTGAAACCCAACAACCGACCCAGTGTGTAGCCACATTTCTTCTTCCTGTGTTGTTAATTTCTTCCTTCCGAACCGGCTGTTCTTTACTCATTGGAAGTTGACGACAGGGAGGGGTTATGAACAACCGTGATGGAAAGAACCATCTTGAAATACCAGAAGGGGTGGTCTCTCTGCCATATAGGGAACGTCTGTCCTTTCTGCATTCCGTGGAATTTTAATCTAGAGGGGAGCGGGAGGGGGAGAAAGCAGGAATAACAAATCGGACATCTTGTTGCTCTAAAGAGACCCATCCACTTAACGGGAAACTGAATCACAGATACAGATCCACAACATCAATTTTTCAAAATGTTGTCAGTTTTGACTTCATACAGGAGTGCTGCATAACACAAGAGCCCCGATCTTTTGTTAACCTAGTTCAGGGTTCCCCGACCTGGTGCCCTGGGGTGCCACAGTGCCCCCGACACCTTTCCCGACACTTGCCGTGTTCTTAGAAAGCGGGTGGGGTCTTTGCCAAGTCAAGCTTCTAATTGGCCACTGAAGATTTGATTGTGCCGATTTTTAAAATCGTCGCTTTGGTGGCAGCTGCCACCACGGCACAAGAATGTTCACCATGTGACTGGAGGTCAGCAACAGCAGCCATTTTCTGTGCCTGGTTCCACCGCCTGCGGCAGCCATTTTGGAACAGCCATTTTGTGGCTGAGCCCACCACACTGTGTCAGGATTCTGAAGGTGCCGATGGGCTCCAAAAGGTTGGGGATTTCTGTCCTAGCGTGTTCTCTGTCTTCTTGATCCGGAACCGTATCCGTCTAGCTTCCCGGAGGCACAGTGAGTCTTACATCGGGTGGGGTTGTCCTTGTCCTTGGTCCCTGCCCCCAAAAGGCAGGCGTAGTAGTCCACAATCCTGCTGATGAATCCCCAGGGAAGTATAGCAAGCATTGCTACCTTGAGTTCAAACCAGCCGTGTTTATTTGCTGCTTTGTGCTGTCGGACAACTGTACGGTCTTGCTTAGACAGGAGTTTCTGTTTTCCACAAGTGAGTCATGGGAGACGATTATCCTGCCCTCCTTTGGAGGGGGAAAATGAAGGGGTTGGAACAGCAGAATAAACTCTGTAGTGGTATCTCTCATGTGTCTCATGTACCCATGTGCACACTCCACGAGCACCTCACTTTCACTTCCTGAAATGTAAGCTGGAGAGGAAAGAACTGAAGCCAAAGATGGGAAGCCCAGAATGTAGGGTTCCCAGTCCCCTGGTGGGGTTGGGAGAACCCCTGTTTTCATGGGCTCTTGTCTGCCATTGACCAGCTGGCTAGTGGGGGGAAATCACACCCTGAACTGACCTTCCCAGGCGACTTCCGGTAAAACTGGAAGTGCAGGCCCTGATATGATGACGTCACCTGGTAGTGATGTCATCACATTGGGGGTGACACTCTGGTTTGTGGGCAAAACTCTATGGATTGAAGCCAAATTTATCGTTGAGTTTTGCCCAAAATCCAAAGCGAGGGGCCCAATGTAATGACGTCACTTCCGGGAGACGTCATCACGTCGGGGCCTGCACTTTCGGTTTTACGAGAAGTCGCCCAGCCTCACTTCCGGTCTCCCGGAAGGACATTGGGAGCCCCCCGATGGCTAGGTAAGTGAAGCTGGCAACGCTACCAGAATGCTTCCAGCCCTACTGCCATTGCTAGGCTAGCCGTGCAGGACAGGACAGGGTGAGCTTTTCCTACTGATCGTAGGTTCAGTTGGGCCGTCATGCTAGTCTGCAGTAGTAGAACAAAATTTGAGTCCAGTAGCCCTTTAAAGACCAACGAACAGCCCCTGTCCCCAGAGCGAGGCTTAGATTGGTTTGTACCCGAGTATAGACATTGTCTGTTGCAGCTTAATGTAGAACTTGGATTCGGTGACGAACACACAGCGCCACACGCAAATTTCATGTCTGTTTTAAACGTAAAGTTCAGCTGCTTTGGTTTTCCTGCCGGCAAACAGCACCTGAATCAGGATGCTTTAAGCAGCCATAAGCCCACACGCAGGGTGCGGAGGAGGTCTCTTTGAGCCCCAGGAGATGCTCCGTAACTTGTCCAGATCTGTGAGGTTATTCGTCCTGAAACTTCAGTTGGGTGTGTCGAAGGCTACCCGTACCGGTTCATTTCGGCAAGGCCAGTTCACATGTCTGGGCGGAAGCGGCAACTTATTCATGGGAAGGTATTATGGAAGGACAAGTCTCCACGTGGTCGGCCTCTTGGCTGTTTCCCCGGCCCGTAGCTACAGTGGGGCATTTCAGGGCTCCGCCCCCTCAACCAGGAGGCACGCCCCACAAAGGCTGCTGCCTCTCCCCCCCTCCTCCCCCTCCCTCCCCTCCCGAGGAATTAAAAGGGCCCTCCAGCTTATCCACAGGAGCGCGTGGCCCGCCGACCAGCTGGAGGGCCCTTTAAATCTTGCAGGTCCCCCCTAGAAAAAACAATTTAAAGGGAACCCTTTAGGTGCGATTTTTCTAGCTGGGGGAGGGAGCACACATTCCCTGATCTCCAAGCGGCAATTTTGCCACTTGGAGATCAGGCGGGGGCAGCCCCCATCTGCTAGAAAAACAGCATATAAAGGGAACCCTTTAAATGCTGTTTTTCTAGCAGAAGGGGGCGGCCACACACTGGGAGATCAGGGAAAGCCAACGGCCGCCCCTCTCCCTTGCAGGAGGGGGGGGCTGGCTGCTGGCCACATGCCTTCCCTGATCTCCAAGTGTGCGCCGGCCCAGCCCCCCCCCGCTAGAAAAACAGCATTTAAAGGGTTCCCTTTAAATGCTGTTTTTCTAGCAGGTGTGATCAGTGAAAAAATTCTGAACATGGGCCGCCTGCCAAAGACTTCCAAACGTTACAAAAGTTGTACCAATAAAATTAACAACTGAAACTTCTATTGAAAACGATACAGTGCTTTAGTAAAGAATAGCATCAATACTGATAAATTCACAAGTTACAGGACACCAGTTGCCAGCTAATCCAAAAGGATGTGGTTAAAGAATCAAATAAAGAAATGGCCAGAACATCCTATACACACATACAGAATAATTACCTGGAGACAGAGCAATCACAATGAGGATAAGTCACGTCAACATTGAGGAGTAAAGAAGTCAGCAACAACGATACAAGGTCCCAGTTTACTTCCCTTGTTTCCTTAAACGTTCTTCCTCAGAAAACAAAATGCATTGCGGTTGGGTATTCGGCTCATGCTTACAAAACTCAAATTTCGAACACTCTGGAGTACACTGGCTCACCTGTTAGCAAAAGTAAAGGGTTCCCTTGCTCGAAAGCCAGTCGAATCCGGCTCTAGGGATGTGGTGCTCATCTCCGTTTCCAAGCCGAAGAGCCAGCGCTGTCCAAAGACACTTCTGTGGTCACGTGGCCAGCATGACTAGACGCCAAGGCGCATAGAACGCTGTTACCTTCCAGCCAAAGCAGTACCTATTTATCTACTTGCAATTTCTTGCTTTCGAACTGCTAGGTTGGCAGGAGCTGGGGCCAGAGACGAGAGCTCACTCCGTCATGTGGCACTCGGTTCTCGAATTGCTGAACTACCGACCTTCCGGCCTGCAGTTCAGCGTCGTAACCATTTGAGCCACCACAGCCTCGACTCACCTATTACAGAGCAATACTTCTGTCTTGGATGAAACCATGAGCAAATATTTTCAAACCTCCCCCAGGAGTGACCTGGGTGGTAACCTCCTGGTCTCCCGTCCGGGATATAAAGCTGTAATATATTAAGAAATGATAAATGAGGAATGATAAATATTAAGAAATGATAAGTGGTCTCCTGCAATGAAGAGGGGTGGCCATCGGCTTTCCCTGATCTCCAAGTGGTGGTTTTGCCGCTTGGAGATCAGGGAAAGCATGCAGCTACCAGCACCACCCCAGAAAAATAGCATTTAAAGGCTGGTTTGGAAGGTGAACTCTATGGCCTTATAGCTCCTCCCTTCCTCAAGCCCCTCCCTCCTCAAACTCCACCTCCCAAATCTCCGAGTATCTCCCGACCCAGAGCTGGCAACTGTCAC
>JAPDNY010000007.1:163376765-163422824 GCA_029375565.1 Gekko gecko | reverse complement strand
TTTTTTAGTAAATACAATTTATTATTGGATATATCACATGTTCAAACATTTTCAACCAACCTACATACCCATTTTTTCTAATTTCCCCTTCTCCCCCCCCCAAACAAGACTTCCCGCACCGCTCCAACCCCATTAATATCTCTCTTATTCTATTACAATTATTCCTAAACTTATTTTCTCTAGCAAACGGTAACAATTCAGAAATCTAATTCTATTTCATTTTCCACTTAATAACTATCAAAGCAGATCAAGCCGCGTTTAATGTCCCAGTTTTTCAACAAGTATTTTTGAAAGTCTTTCCAGTCTTCAAAAAAAGTTTCATCTTCTTCGTTGTTTAATTTTCTTGTTAATTTGTCCATTTCTGCTAAAAACAACGTCTTTTTAATCCATTCCCATGTTTCAGGTACTTTATCTTGTTTCCAACATTGAGCAAAAGTCAGTCTTGCTGCTGTAGTCAAGTACCATAACAGTGTTCTCTTGGCTACATTTATTTCTTCCATTTTAAGACCTAACAATAACATCTGTGGGTCTTTCTTAAAAGTACATTTCAAAATTTTTTGTATCTCATTGTGGATCTCTGTCCAATACTTTACTGCCTTATCACATGTCCACCACATATGGTAAAAAGACCCCTCATGTTTTTTACATTTCCAACATTTGTTAGACATACTTTCATTTATAATAGCAATTTTTTTAGGCGTCATATACCATCTGTACATCATTTTATAGCAATTCTCTTTAACATTTACACACGTTGAAATTTTCATTGATTTTTTCCACAAATATTCCCAAGATGTCATTAATATCTCATTATTAACATTTACAGCCCATTTTATCATTTGCTCCTTTACAACTTCATCCTCAGTATACCATTTCAATAACACCTTATACAGTTTAGAAATCATTTTTTTATCTTTTTCAAGCCATACAGTTTCAATTTCAATGTTCTTTGCTCTAAAACCATGTTCTCTTTTATCGGTCTTAAATAGATCATAAATCTGTCTATACTTCAACCAATCATATTCAAATTCAACATCAAATCTATCTTTTAACACAAAATTTTTCCCTTCAGATTTTAAAAGATTTTTATAAGGTAGCCAATCTAGTCCTTGGTTTCTTGAATATGGATTAATTACTTCCGCTGGTACAATCCAAAGTGGTCTTTCTTCTGAGAAGAATTTTCTATATCTCGTCCATGTCTCGAACAGTGATTGTCTTACAAAGTGGTGTTTAAAAAATTTATCCACTTTTTCTTTTCCATACCATAAATATGCATGCCATCCGAATTTGTTATCATGTCCTTCCAGGGCCAATAACTTCTTATTGTCCAAATTAATCCACTGTTGCAACCATGTTAAACAGACGGCATCATAATACAGTCTTAAATTCGGTAGTTGTAAGCCTCTCTCTCTTTTGAATCACATAAAATTTTCATTTTAATCCTTGGCTTTCTTCCTGCCCATACGAATTTGGATAGTTCTTTCTGCCACATATCCAATACCTTCCTTTGTTTTAATATTGGAATAGTCTGAAACAAAAACATCAAACGTGGTAAAACATTCATTTTTACAGTTGCGATTCTTCCCATCAGTGATAAATTCAAAGTGTCCCATTTCTTCATATCTTGTTGAATCTTATGCCACACCTTTTCATAATTGTTTTTAAACAAGTCAATATTTTTCATGGTTAATTCAATTCCAAGATATTTAGTCTTTGTGACCACTTCACATTGAATTTTCTCTTGCAATTCTGTTTGTCTTTGTTTCGTCATGTTTTTACACATCACTTTGGTTTTGCTTTTATTAACATAAAATCCCGCAACTGACCCAAACTCTTCAATTTTTTCCATCAATTGTGGTATTTTCTCAATTGGGTCTTGAATCATAAACATTACGTCATCTGCAAATGCCCTGTACTTGTAGGCAAAGCCTTTCACTGTAAGTCCTTCAATACTATTGTCTTTCCTTATCGCTGTCAATAATATTTCCAATATCCAAATAAACAGCAACGGAGATAATGGGCAACCTTGACGCGTTCCCTTTTGGACTCGGAAGAAGTCCGTCCTTTCTTTATTTATATTCAAAGCCGCTTTTTGTTCTGAATATATTGCCACAATCATGTTTAAGAAAGACTGTCCAATATCCATTTTTTCAATAACTTGTAGCATAAATTCCCAATTTAAATTGTCAAAAGCTTTTTCCGCATCTAAGAAGAGGAATCCTACTTCTTTTTCAGGATGCTTGTCATAATATTCAATTGCATCTATCACCACTCTCAAATTGTCTCTGATTTGTCTATTTGGTAAAAATCCAGCTTGTTCTTCCGCTATTGTATCTTTCAAATACTTTTTCAGTCTCTCAGAAAGTATTTTTGCAAATAGTTTGTAATCATTATTTAATAGCGAAATTGGCCTATAATTCTTTACTTGAGTCAAATCCAAACCTTCTTTAGGTATCAATGAAATGTTTGCTTCTTTCCATGAATCTGGGATCCGTTTAGTCTGTCTTATCTCATTCGACAGAAGTACTAAAATAGGGGTTAGCTCCTCTTTAAATTTCTTATAGAATTTTGCTGTAAAGCCGTCTGGTCCTGGAGCTTTGCCCAACTTTGCATCCTCTATCGCCATTGTCACTTCTTCTTTCGTTACTAAACCATTTAGTAATTCCTTAATTTGTTTTCCCAGCTCTGGAACTTCAATTTTCTCCAAATATTTCTTGATTCTCTGTTGGTCAATTCCTTTCTTTTGAAATAATTTGGCGTAATATTTAAAAAAGCTCTTTTTATACCATTCAGATTCATCACATCCTTTCCATCTTCAACAATCTTAGATATAAAGTTTCTTTCTTTTCTATTTTTCAATTGCCATGCTAAAAACTTTCCTGGTTTGTTTGCACCCTCAAATGCTTTTTGCTGTAATTTTTTCAAATTCCAATATAATTCTCTGTTTAAAAGAACATTCAACTGGTCTTGCAAGAAGTGGATTTCCTTAATAATCTTCTTCTTCCCTGGTCTTTTTTTAATTCCCTTTCTTTTTGTCGAATTTTTTCATGAAGGTCTTTCTGCTGCTGAATCTTTTGCTTTTTGTCTTTGGAGTTCAGAGAGATAAGCATACCTCTCATTACTGCTTTGTATGTATCCCATACAACTTGTATATCCGTTCCTTTATTCAAATTCAATTCAAAAAAACTTTTCGTTTCCTTTTTTAAAATTTCATTAATTTGTTTTTGATCCAGTAAATCTTCATTGATTCTCCAAAATAACTGTTTGGGTTTTGCTTTAGATATCCAAAGTAGGGGATTATGATCAGAATTAGTTTTCGGTAAAATTTGTATTTTATAAGTTTTTTGCGCCATCTCCTCTGACATCCAAATCATGTCAATTCGAGAAAAGGAATTATGTCTATTCGAATAAAACGTGTAGTCCTTAGTCTTAGGATTCCACTTCCTCCAAACATCTTCTAATTTTTCTTGCTTCATCAATTGAAAGAAGTTTTTTGGTAGCTTTCCAACTGTCTCTCCACTTGCTTTGGACTTTCTATCCAATGTGTTGTTCACTGTACCATTAAAGTCTCCCGCCAGGACAATTTGGTCATAGTTCAAACACTCCAACTCTTTAGCCAAATCATTAAAAAAAGTCTCTTTTGCACCATTGGGTGCATATATATTAACAAGCAATGTCTTTTTCCTGTCCATACAGATTTCCACGCCTACATATCTCCCTTCTTTTGTCGGAAAAAATTTGTTTAGGATCCAAATCTTTTGAAATATAAATCACTGTTCCTTTTTTCTTATTAAATGCTGAAGAATGAAATTCTTCTCCCAATTTTTTATTAGTCAAATACTTATCGTCTTGTTTTCTTATGTGTGTTTCTTGTAGACAAATTATATTACATTTTTGTTTTTCCAGCCAATGATTCACCAGTCTTCTTTTACCTGGTGAATTTAGTCCATTTACGTTCCAAGATAAAAATTTGTAATCCATAATGGCGTTGAATTAAATATCTTTAAAGTCGTCCAAATTGCTCGCTTTAAATCTATATAAGTCTCCTTCTGTTTTAAGAGTTGATCTCACCGAGTTGTACATAAATGTAAGTCCATATGGAATCTCCCATCTGAACCTGATATTCATTTCTTTTAATCTGTCTGTCAATTTCTTGAATTTCTTTCTGTCTTGTAGAATCGATCTCGGAATTTCCCTCAAAATTATTATTTTCTTTCCATTAATTTCCAACGGTTGTGTAAATTGTTTCTTGAAAACATCTTCCTTCATCTTTGTTGTCACAAATTGAACAATTACATCTCTAGGTAATTGCTTTCTTTTGGCATAGGCTGAGTTTACTCTGTAAATCAAGTCAAAGTCTGCATCCAAATCTCCTTCGTCTTCCCCTATGTAAGTTGTCAATGTCTTAATTACTAGAGCCCGTAAATCTTGATCCTCCTCTTCTTCTATCCCTCTCAATCTCAAATGATTCTGAGTAGCCCTATAATCCATTATGGTCTCCAGCCTTGCGTTCTCTGACAGGGTTTTTTTAACCCTTTGTTCCATATCTTCAGATTTTGTCACCAGACTTTTGACTTCCTTTTTGAGTTCTTCTGTATCTTTCTTAATCCCTGACACTTCAGCAAGTACCAGTTCCTTCAATTCTTCCATATTTTTTTTCTGTACTTGAATTTGCACTTGCTCTATTTGCTCCAAGTGTTGTTGCAACTGTGATTCTATTTGTTTTCCAAGATTTTCAGTCATCCGTTTTTCCATCGCCTCCATAGCTGCTTGCCACTCTTTTTTTCCTTTGCAGTCATTCTCGGGCTGGGTGATGAAGCAGCTCTAGGTCTTGTTCGCAAATCCGTCTTGGAGGCCACTTCAATGTTAGTTAGTCTTTATATTAGCAGTCTTCAAGCCAAATCGCCACTTTTAAAACTTGTTTAAACACTTTTTCGGCCTGAAAATAACGTTTTAAATTTTGGTCCTCCCCAAAATGTCGGGCGCAATTTCTCTATGATTTTCCGGCTAGAGTAGGCTTCTTCCGAACTTCCTGTTCTCCTGTCCGTCTCTATAATCCAACTTCCGGTAAAGGTGGTGTCACATAATAAAATGTCCATCCGCTTCAAACACAACAGCCTCTGAAAACCTCCACTCTAGCCCACTTCCTGTATCACAGAGTCACAGTTAGTTTCGTTTCTACTACGTAGCGTTTAGACTTGAATAACCACAGGAATGCAAAACAAAGACTCTTTTCAGCCTTTTTCTCTAACGGAAAGCTTTCTTTTTACTTTTAATTCAAGCGGAATAGTTCCTTAAGCGTTTCAACGCTTATCCGTACGTTTATCACAGTCTTCTTTAAACCGGTAAGCGCTTAATCGTATATTTGTTACCTTGCTTGTAGTTTCGGGGTTTCGCGGTGCTTCTTCCGTAAACGATGTTAATCAGATGATGAAGAGATCGGTAGATGGCGAATTTATGCTGAATTCTCAGCCCGGCTGGCATCTGTAGAGTTGATTTGCAACTGCCCTCTTCACGGAGGGAGATCAAAGTGTAAACAAGCTTCCTCCGAAGCTTATCCCCACCGATCTCAACCCCCCTCAGGCTTCGCTGCTTGCTTGCCACTCCCCCGCCTGGAGAGTGCTGCGCTGGGCCAAGTAGAGCCCAGACTGTCGTCAGATGCCGCAGTACACTCTGCACAACTCGCAAAGTGTGTCAATTCGCCATTTTCCCCGACCGGAAGTCCTCCCCCCAATTTTATTTTTTGATGAATGTGTGTATGTTGTGAAGTTCCTAGCTGTGAAGAGAAATCTGCTGTGGGATTGTTTTTCTATTTACTTTAGAGGACTGTTTGTAATTGGATGATTATATATAACGGAAGAGAAGCCTTTGTCTCAGTCTGACCTTTCTTGCTATGGTGATATGATACAAGCTGATAAGAATTAAAAGTGAAAGCATTTGCCCCAAAAATATCTCAGAGCTTCCAGGATTTTTGCTTATCTGTTTCTATTTCTCTCCTTTATGGACTTCATTGCATAATGAGCACCAGAAAAAATTGTGATAGAAAAGATTCAGCAGACCAACCTGTTGCAACAGATGTGATTCAGAAACTGTTTGAACAAATGGGAAACAGAAAATAAAATAACATTTTTGAAAATAAGATACAGGCTTTTGAGAAAAGGATGGAGGACAGACTTGTTAAATTAAAAGAAGAAATGAAAGAGGATGTTAAAAAACTAGAAGGATCTATAGGACATATGTCTGAAGAAGTTAAGCAAATAAATAAGGTTGTTATTGTCGGAAATGGACAAAGAGCTGAAGAAACGTCTAGACAGTTTAGCCCTAATAGAATTGAGAGAGAACGAATATTATCTGAGCTGAAAGATATTCCAGAGGAAATGGGTGAAGACACGAGAGAGAGGATAAAGAGCAATAAGAACATAAGAGAAGCCAATGTTGGATCAGGCCAATGGCCCATCTAATCTAATATGCTGTCACACAGTGGCCAAAATACCAGGTGCCATCAAGAGGTCCCCCAGCGGGGCCGGGACACTAGAAGCCCTCCCACTGTTGCCCCCCCAGCACCAAGAATACAGAGCATCACTTGCCCCAGCCTGAGAGTTCCTGAGAACACTTGTGGCTAATAGTCACTGATGGACTTCTGCTCCATATGCTTATCTAATTCCCTCTTGAAACTGTCCATGCTTGTAGCCACCACCACTTCCTATGGCAGTGAATTCCATATCTTAATTACTCATTGGGTAAAGAAGTACTTCCTTTTATCTGTTCTAACCTGACTGCTCAGCAATTTCATTGAGTGCCCACGAGTTCTTGTATTGTGAGAAAGGGAGAAAAGTACTTCTTTCTAAACCTGCTTTATCCCATACACAATCTTGTAAACCTTGATCATGTCACCCCTCAGTTTCTCCAAGCTAAAGAGCCCCAAGTGTTTTAACCTTTCATCATAGGGAAAGTGTTTCAACCCTTTTATCATTCTAGTTGCCCTTTTCTGCACTTTTTCCAATGCTATAATATCCTTTTTGAGGTGTGGTGACCAGAACTGTACACAGTACTCCAAATGAGGTCACACCATCGATTTATACTGGGGCATTATGATACTGGCTGATTTGTTTTCAATTCTCTTCCTAATAATTCCCAGCATAGCGTTGGCCTTTTTTATTGCAGTTGCACACTGTCTATACATTTTCATTGCGTTATCTACTATGACTCCAAGCTCTCTCTCTTGGTCAGTCTCTGCCAGTTTGGACCCCATCAATGTCTATTTATATTTAGGATTTTTGGCTCCAATGTGCATCACTTTGCACTTGGCCACATTGAACCCCATTTGCCACATTAACACCCACTCACGCATCCTGGACAGATCCGTTTGGCGTGCCTCAGAATCCTCCCTGGTTCTCACCACCCTGAACAACTTCGTGTCATCTGCAAATTTAGCCACTTCACTGCTTATTCCCAACTCCAAATCATTAATAAACAAGTTAAAAAGCATCGGACAGAGTACTGATCCCTGTGGTACCCCACTGCTTACCACCCTCCACTGAGACAATTGCCCATTTATAATCTATTTCCTATTAATTAGCCAGTTTTTGATCCACAAAGAGGACTTGACCTTTTATCCTGTGATTATTGAGCTTACTTAGGATGAGGAACTTTATCAAAAGCTTTCTGGAAGTCAATTGGGTCCCCCTTGTCCACACGTTTGTTCATTCCTTCAAAGAACACTAACAGGTTAGTGAGACAAGATCTTCCCTTACAGAACCCATGCTGAGTCTGCCTCAATAGTTTTTGTTCATCAATGTGTCTACTAATTCTTTCCTTAATAACATTTTCCACCAACTTACCCGGTATCAATGTCAGACTGACTGGCCTGTAATTTCCCAGATCTCCTCTGGAACCCTCTTTAAAGATGGGAGTGACATTAGCTACCTTCCAGTCCTCAGGAATGGAGACAGATTTTAATGAAATATTATATATTTTTGTCAGGAGATCCACAAGTTCACAACTCTTGGATGTTCTTTCACAACTCTTGGATGTATGCCATCTGGGCCTGGTTATTTATCAGTTTTTAAGTTGTCTGTCAGTTGTAGGACCTCCTCTCTCATCACCTCAATCTGACTCAAGTCAACACCCCTCCCAAAATCAGCAGTTCTGGAGTGGGCAAGCACTTCTCAACCTGTTTCAGTCAGGCTTCTGGACAGGTCATGGGACCGAGACGGCACTGGTCGCCCTCACAGATGACCTCCGGAGGCGTCTGGATTGAGATGGATTGGCAGTACTGTTGTTGTTAGATCTGTTGGCGGTGTTTGATACCGTCGACCATCAGTTACTGACCCACCGCATCGATGACTCTGGAATTCAGGGGCTTGCCTTGCAATGGCTGGTCTCCTTTCTTCAGGGTCGGGGACAGAGGGTGGCGCTAGGGGAGCAGACGTCCAAGAGGCACCTGCTGGTATGCGGGGTCCCCCAAGGGGCGGTACTATCCCCAATGTTATTTAATATCTATATGTGCCCCCTTGCCCAGATTGCTCGGAGGCACAGGCTAGGGTGTCATCAATATGCAGACGACACCCAGCTATATCTGTTGTTGTCTTTGGGGGGGGGGGGGGAGCGCACTGGAGCACAGTTCCGGCAGCTTCGGAGGGCAGAAAGTCTCCCACATGTCAGTTTCGGCTGTACAAGGGATTGGGGAGTCTTTTGGGCAGCCAAATGTAAATTTCAGCCCCATTATATCCTATGGGCCACTGAAGTCAATGGCGAAAACATGGGGTATATTCTGGGGGCTGGAGAGGAGGGGGTTTGAGGAAGAGGCTCCAAACTCACAGGGTAGCTGTTGGAGCCTCTCCCCAAGAAACCCACCAAGTTTCAAGAACATTGGACCAGGGGGTCCAATTCTATGGGCCCCCAAACAGGTTGCCCCCATTCCCTCCATTGTTCTCTATGGTGGGAAAAAAGTTACTTTTCCCCCATGGTGCTGTTAGTAGTTCTGGGGGGAAGGGGTTTGAGGAGAGGCTCTAAATTTTCAGGGTAGCTTCGGGAGCCTCTCCCCACATACACCTCCATGTCTCAAAGCAATTGGACCAATGGGCATAATTCTATGGACACCCAATCAGGTTACCCCCATTACCTCCATTGTTTCCAGTGGGGAAACCCAGCCAGCAGCACTTAAGACAGGCAAGCAGGCAGCCACCCAGCAGTCAGACTCTCCCAGAGAATCTCAGGGAAAGTGAACTGTCTTGGGAGGTGCTTGTTTGCCATGAGAACAAGTGGTACACTCCAGAACAAGTGGCAGTGCAAGCATGCCACAGTGCCACACAGAAACCCCAAAAGACCAAAAAGAACATCATTTATACATGTATAAATTGATGGTGCAACTTCATTGGACCACTCACACCACACACACCTCAAAAAGAATATTTATAGCACTGGACAAAATGCAGAAAAGGGCTACTGCAATAATAAGAGGAGGACACTTTCCCTATGAAGAAAGGTTATCATGTTTGGGGATCTTAGCTTTGAGAAACAATGACTGAGGGTGACATGATAAGAGGTTTACAAGACTATGCATGGGATAGAGCAGGTAGGGAAAGAAGTGCTTTTCACCCTTTCTCATAAGACAAGAAGTTGTGGGCACTCAATGAAATTGCTGAGCACTCAGGTTAGAAGTTAGAACAGATGAAAGGTTTTTTGGTTCTTACAGGTTTGCAACTTTAAAACGTTCTGCTGGTTGCTGTTGCTTGGTGGGGGGGGAGGTGTTGTTTTTTTTTTCCTGTCTGCTCCAGCCTCCATACATTTGTCAAATTCCATCTGGAAGCTGTTCATGCCAGCCACCACCACCACCTGTAGCATTGAATTCCATGTATTAATCACTGTTGGGTGAAGAAGTACTTCCTTTCATCTGCAGTTGCCCTTTTCTGCATTTTCCCCAGTGCTATAAATATTCTTTTTGAGGTGCGTGTGGTCTAATGAGGTTGCACCATCAATTTATACATGTATAAATGTTGTTCCTTTTGGTCTTTTGGGGTTTCTGTGTGGCACTGTGGCATGCTTGCACTGCCACAGTGCCACTTGTTCTGGAGTGTGCCACTTGTTCTCATGGCAAACAAGCACCTCCCAAGACAGTTCACTTTCCCTGAGATTCTCTGGGAGAGTCTGACTGCTGGGTGGCTGCCTGCTTGCCTGCTTGCCTGCCTTAAGTGCTGCTGGCTGGTTTTCCTCACTGGAAACAATGGAGATAATGGGGGTAACTTGCTTGGGTGCCCATAGAATTGGGCCCATTGGTCTAATTGCTTTGAGATGTGGGGGTGTATGCTACCCTGAAGCTACCCTGAAAATTTGGAGCCTCTCCCTCTAACCCCCTTCCCCCCCGAGCTACTAACAGCACTGTGGGAAAAAAGTAACTTTTCCCCCACCATAGAGAACAATGGAGGGGATGGGGGCAACCCGTTTGGAACCTCTTCCTCAAACCCCTTCCCCTCCAGATGCCAGAATATACCCTATGTTTTCACCATTGACTTCAATGGCCCATAGGATATAATGGGGCTGAATTGCTGCCGAATTCCTTTCATTCCCTCCTTTCCTTCTCTCCTTTTCCTCTTTCCCCGCCTTCTTCTCTTTTTTCCTCCTTTCCCTGTTTCCCTCCTTCTTTCCTTCTCTCTCTTTCTTTCCCTCCTTCTTTCCTTCTCTTTCTTTCCCTCTTTCCTTCTCTCTACTCTCTCTCTTTCCTTTCCTCTTTCCTCCTTCTGTGGCCCAACTCTAGTGAGAAGGGGTTTAAACTTTAAACCCCTTCTCTCTACACTCCCCCACCCACGCCAGCTGGGGAAGGGAAGGGGAGGCTTTTGAAGATGCCTCCCCCCTTTGTTTCCCCTTCTGACATCACTTCTGGTGATGTCAGGGGGTGTGGCATATGCTAATAGCATAGTAGCTCATTAGCATACCATATGCTAATGAGCTCCTGCAGCTCTTTTTCTACGAAAAGACCCCTGATAATGGCTGTAGGTTGTTTACAATGATACTAGCTGAAAGACTTAAAATAAATCTTCAGGAATTTATACGTGAAGATCAGAGTGGCTTTCTACCTAGGAGGCAGCTGAGAGACAATCTCAGGATTGTATTAAAATATCTTGGAATATCTGGAAAAACATAACGAAAAACAAGCTGCATTGAGTTTTTTAGATGCAGAGAAGACTTTTGACAATTTGAAATGACCTTCTTATTTACAGTATTCGAAGATACAGATTTCTGAGAAAATTTTACAAAACAGGTTATGTCAATTTATACATCGCAAACTGCAAAAATAATTATCAACGGAGATTTGACCAAACCATGCGAGATACAGAGTTGCCCATTGTCACCACTTTTGTTTATTCTAGTTCTCAAAATCTTAAATAGGGATGTAAGACAAGATGAAAGAAATTAAGGTGTAAAAATTATGGGAGAATCTTATAAGCTGAGAGCTTTTGCTGACAACTTGATGATGATCTTAGAAAATCCTTTAAAGGGAATCAAAACCTCAATGGCCAAGTTGAAAGAATTTGGAGTGGTTGCGGGCTTTAAAGTTAATAAACAGAAGGCCAGGACAATAACAAAAAATATGAAAATACAAGATCAAACAAAACTGATAAAACAGTTTTTAAAATAGCAAAGAAGGTAACGTATTTGGGTATTACCTTAACAAATATGAATTGAATGTTGTTTAAAAATAATTATGTCAAAACCTGGAATGAAATTTAAAAAGGTATGTTGAGATGGGGTTCCCATTTTGACAACAGATGTACCATTTAAACAATGGCAGAAAGAGATACCTAGATTTTTATAGCAAGGGAAGAAACCAAGAGTTAAGTATAAGATATTACAAAATGCAAAAAAAGAGAGAGAGAGAGAGAGAGAGAGAGAGAGAGAGAGAGAGAGAGAGAGAGAGAGAGAGAGAGAGAGAGAGAGAGAGAGTTGGTTTGGGTTTGCCAGATTTGAAATTGTATTTTGCTGCCTCCTGCTTGGTATGGATGAAAGATTGGATTTTGTTAAAAAAACCCAAAAGATTATTAGAGTTAGAAGGACATGATCTAAGATTTGGATGGCACGGATATCTAAGGTATGACAAAGCTAAAGCTAATGCAGTATTCAATAATCATTATGTTATATATGCCATTTTGAGAGTACGGAATAACTTTAAACCTAGGTTCTGCCCGAAAATACCATTGCAGTTATCACCACAAGAAGCACATTTTAGAAAAGAAATGATGGGTTCACCTAAATGGTTAACATATTGTGATGTGTTAGAACTGTGACAAGGTGAATACAAATTAAAATCTAGAAAAGACTTAATAATTGACGGCCATATTTGCCACTGGCTTACATATTTACAAACCTTGGAAAGGTTCAAAGCTGATAAAAGGTATTATGAATCTGAGCAATCAAAGTGTGAATTTGAAATAGAGTTATGTACAAAGGATGACCATGTTATTGCTAAAATGTATAAACTCTTATTGAAATTTAAACCAGAGGAAGAACAAGTTAAAGAATATATGGTAAAATGGGCCAAAAACTGGACATGCCGTATATATTGAACATTGGGAACAAATGTGGACAAAGGGTTTGAAATTTAATTTAAGCTCTAATCTTAAGGAGAACTTTTATAAAATGATGTATCATTGGTATATGTCTCCAGTGACTTAATAATCAAAGGCATTTTAGTCCATGTGTTTAAGCTGCTTTGGGTCTCTTCAGGAAATGTAAGGCATATGTTAATGTTTTAGTTGTGTATACATGTAGACTTTGAGTGCATGTGGAGCACCAGTTAGAGCTCATTAGACTCCTAATAGGTGCAATGTATTAGAAGAGATGAAAAAGAACATGAAGGGGGAAAAAGCTAATCCTTCAGAATTATGAGTGGAGAAAGAAATAGTATAAGGGAGCATAAAATTAAGCAGTAGCAAACTAGTAACACGCCACAGTAGCAAAACAAAGTTTTGTCTGAAGAAGTGTGCTTTGCACACGAAAGCTTACACTTTGAATAAAACTTTGTTGGTTTCAAAGGTGTCACTGGACTAAAACTTTGTTCTGCTGCTTCAGACCAACACGGTCGGCTACCCCACCTGAATATTTCCACCACAGTAGCTACACTCATGGCTACTGTGGTGGGTAACTAGTTAGCTGCTGCTTGTTTTTTGTGTGATCTCCAGATTGGCTTCCAGGATGCTTATTTAAAGGTTCTAAACCAGGAGTGGCCAAACTTGCTTGATGTAAGAGCCACATAGAATAAACATCAGATGTTTGAGAGCCGCCAGACATGAACAGATATTACACATTTTTACCGGTAAATATCCAGATTTGCTTTTTGTTAACATTAAATGAGACTGCCAAAAATAATAACAAAAGCGGTAAAAGCAGATATTGATAATGATATTTATTTGTCCAATGATATTTGTTTGCTAATGATATTTAGCTTCCCCGGCCGCCCTGCCAGGAGCCGCACAATATGTGTGAAAGAGCCGCATGCGGCTCCCGAGCCTTAGTTTGGCCACCCCTGTCCTAAACCAAGTCTGGAAAAGTAATGCTACTTTGTGCATAACTGTGGCTGCCAACCTCCAGGTGGCACCTGGAGATATCTTGCTATTACAGTTGATCTCCAGACAACCGAGATCAGTTCCCCTGGAGAAAATGGCTGCTTTAAAGGGTGGACTCTATGGCATTGTACCCTGCTGAGGTCCCTCCTCTCCCCAAACTTCAGCTTCCCCAGGCTCCACCCCCCAAATTTTCAGGTATTCCCCAACCCAGAGCTGGCAACCCTACCTGTAGCCTGACAGATGCTTGACAATTTCATCTCTGTTTCTATCATCGAGGCTAGCAGCAAAATCACATGCCCAGAGAGGCCTGTCATAGGTTGTGTTCCATGTGATAGGCTTGATTTGATATTTGAGTTATGTTTTCTCGTATCAAGCCTCTAAAGACAAAGACTAGTGTGGCTGATTTGTGAGATGTATATGATGCACGAGTGTGTGAATGATGTGCTTTTTGAGTTGTGTGTACAAGCAAGGGGAGTTCTGTGCAGGTGCACATCCTGCTGTCAGTGCTACCTGTTTCACGAATGCACATTTTGTCATGATCGGTGCCATTTTGCACTGACCCTGCATGTACCAGGCTTTTAATTATTTTAGAAATGCATAAATATTGCACTTCTGTGTGGCAACACACTATCATTTAATAAGATCAGAATACATATAAGATTTTTGAATGTACACCTCAACAATGTGTGACTATAACAACCAGGTATTTCTAAACCCATGCATTATATGATTACATTTGTCAGAGAACCATGCTTGACTGTGGCATATATTGGGGTTAACTGGTGGGGTTAGTCCAGTCACCATTAGTTAGCAGAGTGCTTAAATAAAGGAGATCTCACCTGGAAGCTGATGCCCTTATCTGCCCCAGGTTCAATGCCACTGGGAAGCACATTTTTTTCTTATTCCCCCACAGCACTGGGATGCATTTGTGCACCTCCTGAGGTTTCCCCAGCTTTTCTCTGATCTTTTTCAAACCTGCTTTACTGCAAAGTTTGGGAAAGACCACAATAAAGCCCGGATGACTGCTGCATGGGTGGGAAAGGACAGCTTTTCCCAACCATGTAGCAACCATTTTCCTTGACATTATCCTCATGGCAGCCATTTTCTCCCTCTGCCACTGGGGGCTTTTTTGTTTTCTTTTTTTCAATCAACAATTAAATAGTGTTATATCAATTGATAAACCTTTTCTCCAAAATGGATAAAACTATATAAATGCCACAATCCTAAACACAAGTACTAGGGATTAAGCCCAATTGAACTGTATGGCCTGATATCTCAGTATAAATGCTCAGGACTGCACTGTGTGCTAGGCTGGGAAAAGACAATCCCAAACTCTTCCTGGAAGCTCTCCAGGCCAGTAGCCAAGATTTTTTAATTTGGGGGGCCTTTTAATAAGTCGGGGGTACCCTGCACACACCCCAAGGGAGCACCACAAATAAAATAAAAAATTGGAAGTGACAGGGCCTGGGCTGGATGGGAAGTTGGGGCACCTTGGCAGTAAGCTGGGGAGCCGGGCCCTGAGATGCCCCACTGTAGGTACAGGCCTGAAGCTCTCAGTCTCAATGTCTCTCTTAGGTGGCTTCTCCATGGGACTCATTCCTTGCTATGGACTCATCTGGCATTACCCACCACCCCAACTGGAGGACTTTTTGCTGTTTTTTTTTTTTTTAAAAAAGTAGTAAGTATACTAATGGGGAGGGGAAGGCGGCATGGTATAGCCTGATCTCATAAGGTGTTGGAAGCTAAGCAGGGTCAGTATTTGGATAGGAGACCTCCAAGGAAGACTCTGCAGAGGAAAGCAATGGCAAGCCACCTCTCTGCTTCTCACTTGCCTCAAAAGCCCCTTGAGGGGGTCACCATAAGTGGGCTGTGACTTGACAGCACATACGTACATATCAAGGTATGCTACTGCTCTATGATATAGTGATATACCAGGTATCATTTTTTTAAAGGCTGGCAAAAGCCTACTGGAAGTAGTGAAGACGGTGAGCACAATGAGATTGGGAACAGTGCCAGATGTGGGTAGGGAGGGTCAGAACCCCACACCTTCCCATCCATACTGTATTGACATCTTTAAAAAAGGATCTGAAAACAGCCAATATGTCCATGACAGTCTTTACGTTTACTGTTTAGTCGTTCACTACAGGACTAGCATCCTAAACATTTTTATCCGTCCTCTTAGCCCTGGTTCCTCATCAGCATCTCCACTGTCCTGAGGCCTCACAAATCTCTACTTGATTGTTATCTTTAAAGAAGACTACATCCTGCCTTGTTAGGATGATGATTTTTTCGTTTTGCCTTCTGCAGGGAAGGTTTCATGAAAACGACTTTGTCCAGTGAGACCCTAATCATAACAAAGAGGCCACTGAAAGTTACTGTGACACAAATAACGCTAATAATATTAGGCTGTTAGATGGCAAAGAGCTGTTTAATTAGGAGTCATAAAAAGGATTACCAGCTTTGATTATTGCTACTCATAGTTGCACAGTTCATGGCTTGCGGACATCGAATATACAGGAGGAGGAGTTATCCAGCACAAGCTGTGCATTTTTATAGCTAGTTAAAAATCTCTTGTTTAGTTCTATGACTACCCAGCTACTTGATCTCTATAATCAACTCCTCTCCCTCTCCCTCCCTCCCCCCTCTCTCTCTCTCTCTCTCTCACACACACACTGAACTTGTCCACACAAAGTCATTTCCAATACTCTTGGTTCAGCAATGTACCAAATCACTGAAAATACACAAAGGTTTCTACCAGAGAAAAGGAGATGGAGGGGGAGAAGGAGATGACCGTGGTGGAGGATCATGAGATTTATACAATTCTGAATGGTGTGGTGAATGGTCTCTTTCTCAGAACTCTAGTATGTGAGGGTCATCAAATGGAATTGATTTGAAGTAGATTCAGAACAAATAAAATGCAGCATTTCTTCATGCACTGCAGCAGCTCTGGGGGAAGGACTGTGGCTGAGCAAAAGAGACCCTGCTTCACATGTGGAAGGGCCCAGGTTCAATTCCTAACATCTCCAGGTAAAGGGGGCAGGTAGTAAGTAATGTGAAAGACCTCAGCCTGAAACCCTGGAGAGCCCCTGCCAATAGACCTTGATAAACCAATGAACCTACTTAGTAACAAGGCAACTTCAGGAGTTCAATAATTAACTTACTGATTCACTGCCACAAGAGACAACAGTTCCCGCTGGCTGAGGTTAGATAAATTCATTGGGAGTTACACCTATTGAGGCTTATTAGCCGTGATAACTACACAGAACCAACCCCATATTTAGAGGCAGTCTTCCTCTGAATATCTGTACTTAACAATGGAGGGGAGGGGAGGGGAGGGTTGTGTTAATATGCTTTCATGGGTGTGGGTTTCTTAGAGGCAACTAGCTAGCTTCTGTTTGGGGCAGGGTGCAAAATACACTGACCTTGGTCTGTTCCAGCAGAGCTCTTCTTATATGGATAGCTGGTCTGAGCCCTGCATTACAAGTCAGAACTAATCCACATGAACCTCATGAACAGCACTGATCCCTGTAAGGTCCCTTGTGTATGGATTCTGT
Source organism: Gekko gecko (assembly GCA_029375565.1). Classification (NCBI taxonomy): domain Eukaryota; kingdom Metazoa; phylum Chordata; class Lepidosauria; order Squamata; family Gekkonidae; genus Gekko; species Gekko gecko. The sequence continues at coordinate 163,405,708 of JAPDNY010000007.1, read as the reverse complement.
AATGGACAGGAGGCTGTCCTGACCCTGAAGGGGAAAACAGACATTCATCTGATCCTAGGGGAGAGCCAGACCATCCTCCAATCACATTTCAAAACGGGGGACGGAATGTTGGAGGGAAGCACAGCAGGAGTTCAGTTCTGCCTCCGGGAGAGAGCAGGGAGAGCTCAGGTCTGGCTCAGAAGACGAGCAGACAGTTTGAAGGGTAGCTCTGCCTGGCAGGTTTAGCTCGACTTCTGACAGAGAACAGAGTACCCAGTGGTTAGGCCTGTCTCTGGTAATGAGCAGACCTTGTACCATTTAGTCTGACTCTTGGGAACGGGCAGGCTGGTGGGGGTGGAATCCAGTGTGTGAGAGAGGATCCAACCGAGTGGCTAGTTAGTAAAAGCCTGTTTGTGCCTGAAAGCACTGAAAAAAATTTAAACTGCACTCTGAAGCCATAACTGTCATAAGTTTATGTTCCTCAGCCAGGTTTCTCCTTTGTCTACCTGGAGACCTGTCCTGCTGATTAGTACATCTTTAAATGCTGCTGGGAAGCAGCGGGGGCCATGCCTGGAAAGCAGGCGTGCGCGGCCTCCCCCCACCTCTCCCCAGCAGTATTTAAAGGATGTCTTTAAATGGTGCTGGAAAGCGGCGGGGCTGTGCGCCTGCACTCTAAGCCCTGAATTTGGGGCTTGGAATGCAGGCACGCATGGCCTCTCCCCAGCAGCATTTAAAGGATGCCTTTAAACGCTGCTGGGGAGAGGCAGGGGCACCACTCCTCAACGTGATGATGTCACTTCTGTGTGATGTCATTTTGTTAGGGATGCCCCACCCCTCCAATAACACCTCCCAAAGTCCCCCACTGGGGACTTTGAGGGGACCTGGTGACCCTAAAATAGACAAATCTGCTGTGTAGTTTTATATACTAATCCTGCCTCAGTGATGATCTCCTTGTTCCACTTGTGCATCACAAAATGTAACCCATTCCTACACACTTCATACCTTAAGAACAGAGGAAGCTTTAAAACAAGCTTGGTTCCCCAAAATCATAGGAGGCTCGGTGAGTCCCCTCGGTTGGTAGCAAAGGCTCTTTAACCCAGTTTGCTGGGAACAGATTGTTAAAATACATCTTAAAGCTAAGCCACTGTCCACCTGCATTTAATGAAGCTTTAGTCCAGGTTTTCCAATACCCATCCTACTCTGATCCTTTTTCTGTTGCATTTCATCCTTAAGATGTGTATGGAAGGTACCTAAATCACGTAGAGTGGTGCAGACTGGGCTGTGTGTATGAGACAGTTCCATGACTAGAAGCTCGGAAATTAGTACTGAGTATAGAATTAAATATCCTGAGAATCTCAACTTCCATTTTATCAAAAAGGCTATAAGATGTGAGGCCTAAAGGCTAGATAGAGAGGATGAGCAGCAAAATCAGCAAAATAACTCCTACCCAGAGCATGGTTTTTGCACAGGAAAACAGTTGAGGCAGAAGGCAGGAACTCTTCCTCACCCCACAGTGCAGTCTCAAGCCCTTTTGTGTTCTCCTTTAAAAAAAAGGTGAAGAAGAAGAGTAGGTTTTTATACCCTGCTTTTCTCTATCTTGAGCAGTCTCAAAGCACTTACAATAGCCTTCCCTTCCTCTCCCCACAACAGACACCCTGTGAGGTAGGTGGGACTGAGAGAGTTCTGAGAGAACCGGTGACTGACCCAAGGTCACCCAGCAGGCTTCATGTGGAGGAGAGGGGAATCAAAACCACTTCTCCAGATCAGAGCCCACTGCTCTTAACCAAAATATCATGCTCATGTCCTCGGCAGCAGGAGCACATTGAAGGACCCAAACCTGAGTAGGCAAGTTCCTACTTTCCATGGTACCAGGTTCAGTCCCTCAATAAGAACCAGCTGGGGAAAGACTGATGTCTGACAAGGTTTGGGAGGAGCCATAGCTCAGTGGTAGACCACACAAATTGCATACAGAAGGTCCCAGGTTCAATCCTTGACTTCTCCAGCTAAAAGATCTTGGGTAACAAGTACTGGTAAAGAATGAGTCCCTGGTATGCCACCGCCAGGCACAATAATTATAACTAAGCTAGAGGGACCAGTGGTCAGTTAGAAGGCAGTTTGATATGGAGTTGCAGTTGACCATGCTGAGCTAGATGGCTGAATGAAGTTCTTCATATTATTTCCAGTGCAAGGCTAGAATCATTGCACAGATTTTGCACTTCTCCATAACAAGGGGATGCAGAATAAATTGTGCTAAATAAGCTTATGTAATTTGAATATGCATCCTGCAGAATGCCACTTTTTTAGCACAGAATTTAGTTACCTTGGCTGATTCCATACAGAGGTTTTGTTCCAGTTTCATCTTTAAAACAGACGGGCTTTTTAGTTTGTTGCTGTTGTCATCTCCCTAATCGTCCAGGTTCTGTGCTTTCCTCCTGCGTTGCTGCAATCTCTTGCCAGACTTGGTTCAGTATGATCTTTTGTGTCAAAACACCTTTGAGAGTTGTGTGGGCAGGAAGGTGCACATTTATGCAGACCCTGCTCACACCAGTGTTATTTTCTTTGCCCCCACAGCACCACTCCCCCCATCCTGCTCCTTTTTTTTTTTAAGTGTAATTGACATTTTGTATAGCTTAACACTACGGAGATATGTCAATTGGTGGTGGAAAGTGCCCTCAGGTCACAGCTGACTTATGGTGACCCCCACAGGGGTTTCAAGGCAAGAGAAGTCCAGAGGGGGATTGCCATTGCCTTCCTCTCCATAGTAGCCCTGGACTTTCTTGGTGGTCCCCCATCCCAGAACTACCCAGGGCAACCCTGCTTAGCTTCCGAGACTGGATGAGATTGGGCTAGCCTGGGACATCCAGATCAGGGCAATCTGCCAATTACCAATTTTTTAAAAGCCTAAAAGAGCCCTTCACTGTCACACAAGGAATGGCAGCTACAGGAGACTGGGGCAAGAAAAGTTTTTGGGGGAACTACCGTGTGGACCCTCTGCTTGACACAAAAAGAAACACCCCTAATCAAAGCCCCTTTCCAATGGCACGGAGTGCTGCAGTGACTGGACCTGCTTCCTAGATGAGTTACCTGTTTCAGTATTCAGCTCCTGTAGCCATCTACATTCAGAAAGTGCAGATGCAAAATTAGATATATAAAAACAAATAAGAAGGAGGAAAAAACTTCCAATTTTGCATCTTGCTCTGGATGGGAGGAAAAGGCAGCCTGGCTGAAAAGATGTTAATGATTGCTCTCTTTTAGTATACTGATTGCAGTAATATATTCATCTTCTGCTTTTATACTTTCATCTCCTGTGTCCAGAGAATCTTTGATGCAATATGAAAATGCAGCCAATATAATATTTACTGTTGCCTCCCTCTGTCCCTTGCCCAAGGACTTTCATGAAAATAAGATGTGGCATTTCATGCTCCATGTATTCATTTTAACTTGGACCTCTCGTATGTTTTTTTCAAAAACAAATATCTAAATAAATACAGCTTATGAAAACACACACATACACACACACAAAATTATGATGGAAAAGAGGTTGTGCTTTACTAAAGTCACTGTTTTACCACTGGACTGCCACTGGACTGCAGAGGCATTCAGAGTGGGAGAGGGACTCATCCAGGTATGCTATCCGGGTATAGCACAGCAATAGCACAATATACTGCAGTGTGTGGATGTCCCTCTGATTGCTGCTGCCCAGGTTCACATGTTTCTGATTCCACAGCCCTCCTGAGTATTCAAGGGCTGCCTATGCTATACTGTGTTAGGCTGTGGGTACAGGGCCAATGATAAGCTGCAACTGTGCTGTCCTGCCTGCCATCCTGCCTGGCCAGCTGCCCTTACTAAACCTCTGACTAAGCTGATTTCCAGCTTTTTTGAACCCGGAAACATTATTCCATGCTGAAAAGAAACTGCAACCTAACATAGCATAATGTTAACACCTGCTTGGTTACCATTTTGATTTGTCTACCCCTGTTTATGTAGTACCCCAAGTAAGAAACCTTATTGCCCCTCCTTGGTTATTCTGCCAACTATGTTTCAAGTAATAGTCGGAGCAGCCCTAAGCAGAGTTACACCGTCCTAAACCCATTGATGGCAACAGTCTTAGAAGGCCATAACTGTTTAGGATCTCACTGTGTGCCACCCATTCCAGGAGATGTTTCTTAATTCACCCAGAGCTATCTGTGTTAATACCAGCCTTCTCTGTATGACAGCAAGGACCTGATTCCAGGGAAATGGGCCAATTCTCCATTAGGGTCCTTTTGAGTATTTCCTGTCTGAGGATTTCAGAGCTGCCAAGTATTATGGGAATGAGAGCCAGCATCAACTCTGCTGTCAGTAGTTTAAGGGACATTTTAAAAAACCACACCACAAATATTATTTTCTTTTTCTTTTTTACATAAAACCAACACCAAAAAATTACTGGATCTTCTTTATTTTTATTTTTTTTTAAAGAACTACTTTAGACATGCTGTGGCTAGACACAATGTTTGGAATAAATCCAGACCAGCCCATTTTCCTCTCACCATCTGTCAGCAGTAACTGTGCTTGCCGAGAGAGCTTAGAAGCAACGCCAGATCCCCAGTAAGTTATTAAGCAATCAGATTTTTTTTTTCAAAATTTTTAAAGAAAATGACAGTGGTGGTGGGGACAGTCAAAGGGCTGATGCTTCTTTTTTAGAGCTCTGAGGGAAAAGTGTGTGTATATGCGTGTGTGTGCTGAGGGGACTCTAGAGTGTTATGTTGGAGAGTGACTGTCAGCCTGGAGGTGGATTTCCTTGGCTTTTATCAGCTGGAGCTGCCACCCTGTCATTATTTAAAGGTGGATTTGGATGTGATTAATTCTGAGAGAGGCCAGAGACTTTCTCAATATGGATTTGCTTCAGACTAAAGCCCCGGAGGCTTGGCAGTGGAGATAAATCAGACCACGCAGCCTAGGTTAGACATGCCAGCTGTCAGGGTTCGGTCCCAACCCCTCAGGTCTAAGCCTGTTCTTAACATCTACTGGCCATGAATTAGGGGCGGGTTAATGGGGATGCATTTTCTCACAGTGACAGGACGTAACCCAGAAGCCTTCTGGGTGTGGAATGTGGCCTGGATCTACATGTGCAAAATAATGATGTGGTAGAATCCAGAAGTGATCCAGTAGACTGTACCACTTCATACCTCAGGTGGTGGTAAGAAGTGCTATGAAGCCACAGCCAACTTAAGGTGACCCTGTAGAATTTTCAAGCCAAGAGATGCTCAGAGGTGATTTGCCATTGCCTGCCTCTACATAGCAACCTGGGACTTCCTCGGTGCTCTCCCATCCAAGTACTAGCCAGAGCTAACCTTGCTTAGCTTCCAAGATCTAATGAGTTTGGGGTAGCCTGGGCCATCTAGGTCAAGGATCACATGTTAGGTGGGGAACACAATTTCCAAATTCTCCTGCAAGGAAAGAAACTAAAGTAGAAATCTAGTGCCTCAAGGAGAATGGTTCTATTGCAGGCTTTCCCCTGTTGTGCTAATTTTCAACTTGTGAGATTTCTTACCAGCAGACTGAAGAGCTTCTGACCATTCTACCATCCTCACCTTCTTCTGCTATATGGAAAAGCCCAGCTTTAGCTTAGTGAGCTACTCTGGAGTTTGTGCAGCCGACAGTTCCAGAGAAAGGAATCATGATGTCCATTGGTGGCCTCTGTAATTGGTTGGCAGCAGGAAGCCTCTGGGACAAGATTCACTCTGTAACCCAGTGGACACTTCTGGAATTCTGAGAAAGGGCTGTAGGCACCAAATGGCTGCCATGGGATGTGGGGCCAATCACAAAGTGGCTGCCATAAGAGAGCAATTACAAAATGTTCAGAGGTTCCAAGCCTAGGATAGGACAGCTATTTCTGAACAGGTGGTACCTGCAGACCCAAAAGCGATGCCTCCTGGTGTTTTCAGAAGCACATTCTGTTTCAGTGAGGTAAAGGAAAACTTGGATTGGCCCTTAGAACTGCCAAGTTCCTTCAGGGAGTGGGGAATCTCTTGCTGTCAGAACCAGATTTATGTGCAAGGTACCTCTCGCTGCCAGAATCAGATTTACGCACAAGCTATGAAAGCCTCAGTTGAGGGCCTCTGATTATGAACGACCCCTAAATGCCAAATTTTTTCTAACTTTCAGGTTTTACAAATGCTATGAGGCCTACATAGTTTAGGGCCTCAGCATGTCTTTAATCTGGCCCTGTATGCTATCATCAACTTCATCTACATTAAGAATATGTTAAATTATTTTTATGTTTAAATTGTTATTAATTTCTTACCTTTTCGACTGCTTGATCTTATCTTATTATTTATTTTATTTAAAACATTTCTTAGCCACCTTTCTTCCTTGCAGAACTCAGGGCAAGTTACTATATGAGTAAAAAATAAAAACACAATAAAAACAATTATTATAAAACCTATAAAAGTCTCAGATTTTGCTCTATGGTTGACATTTTCCACAGCAAATACATAATGTTCAAATACTGTACCTAATGTTCAAATAAGTTTAAATACTGTGCAACACATACATTTTCTGGTAAAGAAAATCTTCTGGTGAAGAAAATTAGAACAAATTTGGACTAATCTCTAACTTGACATCTGGGGCTTTCTTTGTTCCACAAAATGTCCATGCAGGTATTGACGCTTATAAAAACCTAAGTAAAGTAAAGGTAAAGGTTCCCTTGCTCGAAAGCCAGTCGAATCCGACTCTAGGGTTGCGGTGCTCATCTCCGTTTCCAAGCCGAAGAGCCAGCGCTGTCCGAAGACATTTCCATGGTCATGTGGCCGGCATGACTAAAGACCAAGGTGCACGGAACGCTGTTACCTTCCCACCGAAGTGGTACCTATTTATCTACTTGCAATTTCTTGCTTTCGAACTGCTAGGTTGGCAGGAGCTGGAACGAGAGACGGGAGCTCACCCCGTCCTGCGGCACTACTCGGGTCTCGAACTGCTGAACTACTGACCTTCTACAGCCTGCAGTTCAGCGTCTTAACCACTTGAGCCACCGCAGCTCCTAAAAAAAACCTAAGTATTTGCTATTAAAAGGACCAATACCATGTTTAGTTTAAACCCCTGTCCAAATAATTTAGTACAGAAGTGAAGAAGACTGACAATTTTTTGCAGGAAGAAGATCCGTGGTGCAATAAAGTTGAATATATTCTTGGTGGCAAGAGTTCATGGATTTTTTTCAGCCACAATTTTTCTAAATAAGGGGGTTGCATTGGGTAGGAATAGTTTAATGGTAGAGCACATGTGTTGCCTGCAGAAGGCTCATAACTTCAGAAACTGCCATTTGCATGGATCTGGAAATGGATCTCTAGCAGCAGGGCCATGGATGATCTCTAGTTGAGACCCTGCAATCCACTACCAGTATGAGTAATCAAGGATGGGATACCTGGATCATTGGCCTGAATCTGTCAAAGGTAGCTTCATATGTTTTTAAGGCTGTAGTACTAAGCACATTAAACTCTTAAGTCCCAAGTAAATTCAGTGGGACTAACTTCTAAGAAAATCTGCATATGATCAGACCAAACTAGGGTTGCCAACCTCCAGGGGACACCTGGAGATCTCCTGCTATTACAGTTGATCTCCAGATGACCAAGATCAGTTGCCCTGGAGAAAATGGCTGCTTTGGAGGGTGGACTCTATGGCATTAAAACCTGCTGAGGTTCCTTCCCTTTCCAAACCCCACCTTCCCCAGGTTCCACCCTTAAAAGTACTGAGGCCGGAGACTCAGCATAGTGAATCAGCTCTTGTTTATTAGGTTACATCAGGAACGAAAGATGAACGGGCCAGTAAGTGCCTGGCTTATATGAGTGCCCCACACCACACCTACACACAGACCCATCACCCATGATTGGCCTTATTTACACATCTACAATTCAATAGGGCTACTTTCGGATCCGGGCAAGCCCATAGGTGCGCCTTCAGATCCGAAGTGGCTGTTGTCTTTGGAGCGAACCTCTGAGGTTTGTTGGACCGCATGGTCAGGCCACCCCGTGGCAGCCATCTTATTCCAGTTAATACACAACACCCCCCAACAGATATTTCCCCACCAGGAGCTGCCAACCCTAGACCAAAAAGTTAGGGTTGCCAGTTCCCAGAAGGGGTGGGGGATCCCCTGGTTTTGCGGGCTCCTGCCTGCCACCAGCTGTCTGGCCGGTGCGAGGAAATCCTCCCCACAACAGCAATGTGGAGTGATGCGCATACATCATCTGGAAGTGATGTAGGCATGCTGGTGATGTCGGGGGGGGGGTTTGGGGCAAAGCCTTATGGTTTGAGGGCAATTTTACCATAGAGTTTTCCCCCAAAACCAGAGCATTTTCCCCACTGTGCCTACGTCACTTCCAGGTGACGTTGGCATATTTGGGTGATGCTCCCGGCTCCTGGAGTGTCCCCCATCCCCTGCCAGCATCTCAAAAGGACCTGGCAGCCCTACAAAGCTCATTGGCCATTGGGCTTGGGAATGCTTTTTAGCAGAAATTAGATCTCAGGTTGTTGTTGTTATTTTAGGAACAATTCTCTGTTCTTATCCACCAGGCAGCAAAAAGGCAGGTAAAAATGGTATACATTTTACTGTGCAGCTGTGCTCTGTCCTTTTTCCCTTTCACTCCTGCCCCCTGCCCTTGTGGTTCAAGACATATTAGAGGGGGAAAGGGAAGCGGAAAAGGCTGGTAAAGATGTCTGCAATAAACAAGCTGCTTTTGGAGGCATAGAAAAGCTTCTGCTGAAAATGAAACTAAAAATAGGTGCCAGGCCAAGCGCTGCTGATTTCTTACAACCCCTCATGCTCCCTTCAGTCATGGTCTAGGGTCTTCTTGCAGGTGCCTGGCCCCAGGATGCCTCACCAGGGGAAGGGCCTTCTCTGGCCCCTGTCCTATGGAATGCACTCTTGGATGACACCCGTGCCCTGCTGGACTTGTTTAGTTTCCGCAGAGCATGCAAAGCTGAATTATTTAGGTTGGCCTTTGGTGGGTAACCATGTGTTTGGGCTGTTTTAATAGTGGTATGGTGATAGCCATGTATTTTAATATTTTAATGTTTCAATGTTAATATTTTATCCTTGTTTTTATCTTACTTTTACCTTATTGGTTTTAATGTTGTAAGTTGTCATGAGACCCTTCAGGTGCGGGGCGCCTAAAAAAAAAATCTAATACATAAATGTGCACTGGAGCAAATTCCTTTGCCTTAAAGGGTGCTGAACAGTTAAACCATTCTATTCTATTGAATTTTAAGGAAATGGGCTCGAATTACCACCAACTGCACAGTGTGTATTGTAATTTGCAAAAAATTGAAAAAGTGTATTTCAGCAGAATAGTTTAATGTTAGCACTATTGTAAATGAAGTGAACCTCAACCAAAGAAAATGGAGTAATAACACTTAGATGAAAATATAATCTTGTAATCAAGAGCAGACCTGAACAAATTTGTGATCCACCAAGGCAAATGAAGTCCACCACACAATGAAGTGCTTGATAACCTCCATGTTTTCTTCCAGTCATGGGCAGGCAACAACAAAAACAGGGTTACTGAGGCACTGGAAGGAGTCACCATGTATAGGTAGTATTAAGTAGCTAAAAAATAAACCACATGAAAAATATGTTTAGGATCAGTGGGTAAATGGAAGCTCAAATAACATTAGAATGGATTGTATGACATCATGTCCTCTGAATCCAAGTGAGATTCCTGGCCATGAACATACACTGAGGATAATGAGTAAGTAATGAGTAAAAAGAAAACTACTAAGGAATAAATGTTAGAAGAGGCTTGTGTCATTAAATACCATTCACTACCATGTACGTTGTATGCTCAGAGAACCTCAAAACATTTTTTTTGGAGGGGAGTGGCTCTCTCTTTCAGCATGGCCCAGGTTCTCAGTGTCCTTATTCAATACCTAGGGAAAGAAATTCTAAAGAATACACTGGCTATCCTGTCCTTATATATAAAAACATTTTCGTATGGCAACATTCTATGCCCGCCAAAATTAGTTGGCTCTGTGATATATCAATCACAAGGTGCCTCTATCCACTGGTTGCATTGCCTGAGTTCTCTCCCACCTACTGCAGCCTAGGCCACTCTTCTCTGATTGGGCCAGCATTTCAAGGTTATTTGCATATGGAAGCTGATTGGACTTCACTCCATTCCGCACCTCAAACTTCCCCCTCTATTTGCATAAGCGACCTGGTGTATTCTGAGGTAAAATATGTCCTCACCCACAACACATCACTTTTCCTTCAAAAGAAACAAACCCAATAACACAACCATGCCACACCACAAAAAAGACAGATCACACCACAAGCGGAACACTACAAGGCAAAAAATGACAGGAAAAGGTGCCAGCAGTCACCCCATTACTGCCACAGATATGTACCAGAGAGTGCTTCAGAGGATGGAGTGCAGGTCCCAGGTTCATGTTATAAAAGCTGCCTGGGGGATTATGGACCATTCACAGACTTTCTACCTTAACATACCTCACAGGGTTGTTATGTGGATCATACAGGGGAGAGGAGAATGATGTCAGCTGCTTTGGTACCCACTGTAGGGAAAGACTACCCTTTCCCTAGGCAGAGGCTGCGGGTGGGGAGATGTAAACCTGAAGACAGACAGACAGATAAAGGTAGGCTGATGATTTCCTAGAAAGGACATAGGGTTGCCAGCTCCAGGTTGGAAACTTCCAGGATATTTTAGGGATGAAGCCCGCTGAGGGTGGGGTCTGAGGTGGAGGAATAGGGGGACCTCAGACAGATACAATGCCTCCAAACAAACTGTTGCCAATCTCCAGGTGACAGCAGGAGAACTCTTAAAGCTCTGGTGCTAATTCAAAGTGCTGGAGGAGTGTTGCATTCTGGCAGGGGATGTTGTGAATGTAGAAAATGAATATGGGCATAGTAGTGTTTTGGAAAATCTTTAGGAATTGTCCATTTGTCATGGGGAACCCATCCAGAGCCTCTGGCATTTTCTCACTCTGCTGGCATCAAATCCAATTTAAGGCAAAATAGAGATATGGAGACTTTCCCATCCTCCTTTGCATCAATCTGTCTTTGTTGGCAACCCTAGGCCTGCCAGCACTCTCAGGGTGACTTCATGCCTCCTGACTGGCATTACTTCACTAGCCCTGGCTGCTTGCTCCCATTCAGCAGGAGTCTCCCTATGGAAGCTCCCTGGGTAATTTTGGACCAGCCACAGACTTTCTGCCTAACCTACCTTGCAGGGTTGCTGTACAGATCACAAAGCAGAAGAGGAGAATGAAGTAAGCTACTTTGCTCCCCACTAACGAGAAAGACAGCCAACAGCTGAGAAGGGAGGAGATAGTTGCCAACTTTAGGTATGGAAATTCCTGGAGATGTGAGGGGTGGAGCTTGTACAGGGTGAGTTTTGAGGAGGGGTGGGACCTCAGACAGGTACAATGCCATAGACTCCGCCCTCCAAACAAGCCATTTCCTCCTGGGGAACCACTGTTGCCAATCTCCAGGGGAGGGCTGGAAATCACTCAGAATTACAACTGCTCTTCAGATGGCAGAGATCAGTTCCCCTGAAGAAAATGGTAAGCTCTGTGTCATTATACCCTGCTGAGGTCACCACAGCAAATTTAAACTGAGTGCCAAAGACCAGGGCACCCACCCAGAGCCTCCTTCTAGAGCTCATTGTATGTATTTCCACAATGGGCCATATTCCTAGTATCGTATATAAAGAGGAAATGGGAAGGGCTGGGGGGAGAGTCAGAAAAGCTGGTCCTCAAACACCTGCAGCTGGTGATGCCATGTCTGTTGACTTCTGTGGTTGTGGGGGTTGCATTTTCTTAACCAGCAGTAGGTCAGTGTGGTATAGTGGTTAAGAATGTTGGACTAGTATCTGGGGAACCCAGGTTTGAATCACTGCTTGTGCCATGGAAGCTTGCTGGGTCATTTTGGGCCAGTGACACTGTCTCAGCCTAACCACCTCACAAGGTTGTTGTGAGGATAAAATGGAGGAGAGGAGAAGGGTGGAGTACAAACAAACAAAGAAGAAGAAGAAGAAGAAGAAGAAGAGATTGGATTTATGCCCCGCCCTTCACTACCCAAGGGAGTCTCAGAGCAGTTTACAAACTCCTTTCCCTCCCCCTCCCCACAACAGACACCCTGTGTAGGTGGGGCTGAAAGAACTCTGACATGGACTGCTCTTTTTCAAGAACAGCTGTGCCAGAGCTTGTGACTGACCCAAGGTCACATCAGCAGGTGCAAGTGGAGGAGTGGGGAATCAAACCCAGTTCTTCCAGATTAGAGTCCGCACACTTAACCACTATTTAGCCCCATCACAGAGGCTGAAAAACAGCTGAAAAACAGACCAGTTGACCTGAACAACTTGTAACCTATGAAAACTGAATGTATCTCACCTGGCATGCATGAATGTTGCACCAGACCACCTCACATGTCTCTTGAGAAACCTGTATTAGGGTCAAGAAGTGACAGTTAGAACTGGATATGGAACAACTGATTGGTTTAGCATAGGAAAAGGTGTATGACAAGGATTTATATTGTCACCTTGCTTGGACTGCAAGAACATCAAATCAGTCAATCCTAAAATAAATCAACCCTGACTGTTCCCTGGACGGCCAGATACTGAAGCTGAAGCTCAAATACTTTGGCCACCAAATGAGAAGGGAGCACTCACTGGAGAAAACCCTGATGCTGGGAAAGATTGAAGGTCAAATAAGAAGGGGATGGCAAAGGATGAGATGGTTAGGCAGTGTCATCGATGCAACGAACATGAAATTAAGCAGACTCCAGAGCACGACGGAAGACAGGAGGGCCTTGTGTGATGTGGTCTGTGGGGGTCACAAAGAGTCGGACTCCACTGTGCAATTGAACAACAACAACAACATGCATGAAGGTCCCACCAGAGGTTAGGTTTTTCTGTCTACCGGTGATTACAAGGACCAGATGGACGGGCTGCTGTATATGGCTGGCAAGCTGCATTCAGCTGAGCAGGTGCAACTTCAGGGCTGGGCTCAATAATGTAGGTTTCTTTACACAGCAGTCTTAGTTGTTTTGGATGTTTCTGTTGTGTAGTGGTAGAGAGCAAGGAGGCAGAGCTCTCCATTGTGTTCTTGTCTGTCCTCCCTCCTCCCTCCGGCTTGTTTTTAGCTGGTGCTGTGAGTGTTAGATTTCTTCCCTCCCTCTTGACATTCTTTTCACTGAGACCTGTCTCTCTCTCTCTGTCTCTGTCTCTGTCTCTCTCTCTCACACACACACACACGCATGCACTAAAATGTGCTTGCAGTCCAGGCTTTGCCAGCCCAAGAATGGCTCCTTGACCAACTTCCTCCCTCGCCTCTCCCCTCTGCAAACACCGGCTTCCTTTGTGTTTTTAACAAAGTGATTTTCTTGGAGTGTTTCTGCTGCCCTAAATTCTCTCTTTCTTCTCTTTCGCTTCTCAGTGCTTATAATTGCACACATCTTCAGAGGAAAGTAGAACATATGTTTCTCTTCAGGTTTTGTTGTTGTTGTTTGTTACCTGTGTGGCTCTGGAGAATATTGGTGGAAGAAGAGTCTTATAGAAATAAAATACCTTCAAGGATAAAGGTTTTGCATCTTCTCTCTCCATTTATTTCTTGTGTACATCCATATCTCCTTGAAATTACTCTGTTCAGCTACATTTGAATCACTGTCATTTGCAGTGCCATCCTATGCAGAGTTATGCTCTTCTAAGCCTTAGAAATCTATAGACTGTGAAGGGTGCAATTCTGCTTAGGATGGCACTGCTAGTAAGTTACGCTGTAGATCTAGGGTTGCCAGGTCCTTAGACCTGCTGGCGGGGGATGGGGGATCTACTCACTGGGAGCAGGGAGGAACAATGAAAATAAAAGCAACATGACTACGTGACCCAGAAGTGATGTAGGCATGTTGGGGACATCACGGGCTGACATTCTGGTTTTTAGCCAAAACTCTATAATAGAATTAGCTTCTGCCATCAAGTTTTGCCCCCAAAACCAGAGCATTGTGTCACCAATGTATTTATGTCACTTCTGGGTCATATAGGCACGTCACATTTATTTCCATCTCCCTGCCTGTTTTGTCTTGACAGCATAATAAAAAGTAGAGACATTACACTGCCAACAAAAGTCCGCATAGTCAAAGCGATGGTATTCCCAGTAGTAATGTATGGCTGTGAGAGTTGGACCATAAGGAAGGCAAAGCGCCAAAGAATAGATGAATTATGGTGCTGGAGAAGGCTCTTGAGAGTCCCTTGGACTGCAAGGAGATCAAATCAGTCAGTCCTAAAAGAAAGCAACACTGACTGTTCCCTGGAAGGCCAGATCCTGAAGCTGAAGCTCAAATACTTTCACCACCAAATGAGAAGGGAGAACTTACTAGAGAAAACCCTGATGCTGGGAAAGATTGAAGGTCAAAGAAGAAGGGGACGGCAAAGGATGAGATGGTTAGACAGTGTCATCGATGCAACGAACATGAAATTGAGCAAACTTCAGAGGACAGCGGAAGACAGGAAGGCCTGGCGTGATGTGGTCCATGGGGTCGCGAAGAGTTGGACTCGACTGTGCGACTGAACAACAACAACAATGAGCCTGTTTTGGGGGTGGGGGTGGGGGTGGAGAGGAGCGCCTGAAACTGGGGAACTCCCACTCACACTGGGAGGGTCTGGCATCCCTATGTAGATCAGGGTTCCCCAACCTTTTTGATCCTGTGGGCACCTTTGAAGTTCTGATGTAACATGATGAGTGCAGCAGCAAAATGGCTGGTGCAGGAGGCAGAGTCAGCCATGATATGGCTGCCACAGCATACCTTCAGTCACACAGTGACAGTCCTTGTGCTGAGGTGGCACCTGCTGCCAAAGCCACGTTTTTAAAAAAAATCTGCACAGGTAATCAATTTTCAGTCAGTCAACCAGAGGTATTGCTGGGCAGAAGCCCCACCTGGTTCCAACCACTTTCTAAAACCCTGAGAGGTGTGCCAGGATGGCACCCACGTGCACCACGTTGGAGAATCCTACTGTAGATACTGCCTTAGTCATATCTGGCTTAACATAAATGCATAATTGTGATTATTGCAGAATGAACCATTATACGCCCAGGTTTAGGCAATGATACCTAACAGGGGCCATATAGTTCTCCAGCAAGCAATCTGCAAATTTCAGCAGGCATTTATTTTTATTTTACTTTTATTTTTTTTGGATTTTTATTCTGCCTCCCCAAAATGGGATCAGGGTGGATCACAACAAAACAGAGCCAGAGACCTGTTACAACAAAATTACATTACATTAAAATAATTAAAACAGTAAAATTCAAGAGGTAGCAGCAATTTCATACAAAACCTGTTAGGGCCACATAGGTGGAATCAATGGGAACTTCAGTAGATTGGGAATTAGAGCAGGGAGGCCAACTAAGATGGACGCCCACCACCTCACCCAAAGGCCTGCTGGAACAGCTCTGTTTTACAGGCCTTGCTGAATGATAAAAGGTCCCACAAGGCTATGATCTTCAGTGGGAGCTGATTCCACCAGGCTGGGGCCAGGGCAGAGAAAGCCCTGGCCCTGGTTGAGGCTAGGTGGATGTCATTTGGGCCGGGAGTAAGCAATAGGTGTTGATCCAGTGAGTGCAAGGCTCTTCAGGGCATATATGGGGAGAGGCAGTCCTTTAGATATGTTGGTCCCAGGCAGCATGAGAACTTTGGGAGGGAAATGGAGGACATTCAGGATCGAGACAGCCTTTTGCCCGCTTAGAACGGCTTCTGCCAGCCAGCAGAGGAGAGATATTTTGTCCTGCTGATGCTGCTCTGAGGATAAAATTCTCGATCCAAGATCTCTTCCACAGGCCCTCTAAAAATTGGCAAACAGCAGATAGGAATCAAGCCTAACTGAAGGAGCCAACTGAAGGCTGTTGGGCGCAAGGGTCTTATTGAACATGTGCCTGTGATCTGTCCACTGAACCCATATATCATAAATATACTTGTGTAAAGAAAGTTGCCTTGTTTTGAGGGCATCTTTAATATCTTAGGTTTTTAACTCTAACACTGGAGGCGGATTTAATGATAATGTGGCATACTTGGTGCTTAGTAGTGGATTAAATGTTAAGAATTGCTTTTCTAAGGTCTTGTGAAGGTATAAATATACAGTTCCATGTTTCAAACACAAGCCTGCAGAACTTTGTAACCCAGCAAGGCAAACATACCTAATCAGCCAAGTTTTGTTGCCTTAAAGAAAAGTTTTTACAGTCCTGGGTAGGCAACAAAAAGAAGGCACTCAGGCCGAGTTCAGACTGGCAGTTTGGCCCGATATAGGCATGTTTCAGAGACGTTTCACAAGCGGATTAAAGGGCTGGTTCACAAAGGCACATCCGTCAGGCGTTCCCCAGCCGTACTCAACCCATCTTGTAACGCTTCCCTCCCGAGTTTAAAAGATATCAGGTGAAAGTGGTAGCAAATCCTGGAGAGCGTGTTCATCCCACTTCCCAGAAGTGTGACTGCAAACAAGCTGATCCAGTAGGGATGCTCTTATGCGCATGAGCGCTTATGTGCACGAGCGCATAAGTGCATATCGTCAGATCACATTACAAAAAGCTGCTTATAGCTGCGCCTCTGCCAGGGGCGGGCCAACAGTGCAAATGCTCCCCGGTATGCTCCTGCATCAGTTGGTGCAGTGTGACTGGGAAAACCTGGGAACAAATTGTTCCGGGTCTTCTTGCCATGACTCCCTCGCTCTTCAAACTGCCAGTCGGAACTCAGCCTCACTGTATACCTGGTGGGCCACTATATGACAATCAGGCGCAGGATTTTCAAACACCTGGTCACTCCGTTGCATGGCTGGTGGACTGTGTTTGGCTTGGTGGTCACCAGTAGCGCAAGCAGAATTTGCATCTGCTGCAGAATTTGCATCTGTTGCTAGCAAAGCTTCAGCAAAGTACATTTTAAACCCATCATTCTATTTACACTTCACTTTGGAGCACAGAATGAAACTCCGGATATGGAGCATGAGAAATTCCACTGATACCTCTGGAGCTTTCCAGACTACAGCCGCCTTTTGGATTTTCATGGGTTCTAATGACTGTGCTATTGGTGCAATCAATTCACACTTTGATTCCCCTCTCCCTGTTTTTTTCCTCATCACGGTTCTGTCTGTTTACATTCACACTGAGGACTGAGTTTCTGCTTGGGGGGAGGGGGCTGCACAGCCTCAAGGGGCTGTGCAACCCCTGTTAAAGTACATTCCCCACCCATCACACTACAACTGAGGGTCATTCCTGGTGTACGTATCTCACCCCTTATTGGTTGCCTCTTTTCCCATATTTGAGTGGTCTCTGTGATTGGCTCTCTACTAAAATTTTGAATCCCTTTGCCTGAATTGCATCAGGTACACAGGTCCAGTGGCATACCGAGAGTATTTGACACCCGGAGTGGATCATTTTTTAACACCCCCCTTCTCTATATGACAAAATTGTGCAGGTCAGGGCTCAAGTGGGCTTTCTTCCAGTGAACTCAGCAGGACTGACACTTAAGTAAGCATGTGTGGAGAGGGGCACTTCCAGGATGAGCTTGTACTGGTCTCCAGTGCCTGTGGCCTTTCTTGGGGGAGAGGCTCCACAAAAGCACCTTCCTTGGTTTGCTCTGCTGAGACGCCAACTTTACATGGAGTGGTGGCTGATCTCCCAAGGGAAGCTCTGGATTGATGCACACAAACATCCAACTCCTCTGGATGGGTCTTGGGTCAAACAATATTCTTTCATGCTTCCATGAGAGCCAAGGGCTCTGGGTTTTTGAGACGCGATACTCCCACTGAACACCTTGAAATTTTGTGCTTCCAATGCATGCATAAGATAGACCAGGCTGCAGAGAAAATAAATGGGCAATGATTGGCTGCTGGTGTCGGGCCTCCCAATGGGATTGACCATTTGTTTCAGCACAGGTGCCCTCCAGCACTGAAACATTTCAGTGCCGGCATGCAAATATGTTTAAAAGTTTGTCACCAAACCCACCCTTTCTGGGCAGATTTTGGGCTGCAATCCATGAGGCAAAAAAAGTGTTTAGATTCTGAGCAAGAGGTTATCTAGCTAATTCATCCTGCAACCAGGGGGGTGGGGAGTACGAGAAAAATGAGTTTAGGAAAGAACACAAGGAAAAAGAACAGTAACATCAGAGAATGAAAATGGAACATTAAGGCAATCTGGAAAATGCTAGAGCCAAAACCAGAAATGAGAGTATCTGTACCAAATCTAGTAATCCAAAGAGTTTTCTTAACATTATGATGGCTCTATGCCATGCTGACATATTTATTTATTTATTTAAAATATCTATATCCCACCTTTCCTTGTGGTTCAAGGCAGCTTACAATAACAAAATTCTCAGTTAAAACCAGGATAGATTGACAAAGCTTAGGATGGCATAGGTATTTATCTACTTCATTTATGTACCACTTTTCTTCCCAAGTGGAACATTTTCCCTTTCTCCATTTTAACCTCACAAAATCCCTGTTAAGTAGGTTAGGCTGAGGAGGTGTGACTAAACCAAGATTGTCTGGCAAACTCCCATGGTAGAGGGGAGATTTTAACTGCAGTCTCCCAGATCCTAGTCCAACACTCTAAACACTGAATAAGTTTCCCCCAAAGGGCAAAATGTCATGGCAGCATAAGACCCCATTCTTCAAACCAGCTGTCTGGGCACTTCCCCAAACACTCTTCTTTCAGCCATCTCCAAGCTGCTCTGATACAGCTCTCCTGGAACACTCCCTGCTAGATGAAATTAGCACTACCTGGCAAGTAATTATGACACACATTCTAAGTGCAGTTAGATCCAAAGTGTCCACATTGACTGTTTATTGTGAATTAAAAAGTCACTCTAAGCACAGAGAGGTTACTAATAATAGGACAGTCCGGCTCATAACGAGATTTCCCCCCAAGGTTTGACATCACCACTGCAACTTCATCAGGTTTAGATTTTGCGAACTTCCAGGAGACAGTTGCGCTGCCCAAGTGGTGGTGCGGGAATTTTTTTTTAAAAAAATACATTTGTGCATGCACAATGGTTATCATGTGCATAATTGCGCATGCACATAATAGCAGTCACCAGGGGGGGAAGGACCAAATTGCACTCATTGCAAGATGGCGGTCCAGATAGGGGAATGTGCAGAATTGCAGCTGAAACACCTGGAAAGTACTTGTTTTTCCTGGTGTAGGAAAATGCAGGAGAGAACCAGAAGCATTGCTCAAGTGAGCCTGCATTGGGGCGGGAGGCAGATTGGCCTGTCTGATCACTGAATTTACATGCAAGGGGGAACAGCAGTGAATCCCAATCAAATCAACCATGTGACCGCAGCCTATGTGTTGCTGGTGACCAAGATCAAGATAATTCATACTATAGTATCCCCTGTAGTATGTATCTGCAAGTGTGCATGTGCACAAAAGCTTATATGCAGAATTAAACTTTATTGGTCTTGAAGGCGCCACTGGACTCAAACTTTGTTCTATAATATTCCCTGTTACTATGTTTGGGTGTGAAAGTTGGACAATAAAGAAAGCTGACAGGAAGAAAATTGATTCATTTGAAATGTGGTGTTAAAGGAAAGTTTTACAGATACCATGGAGGACCACCAAAAGGACAAATAAGTGGGTTCCAGCTCAAATCAAGCCTGAACTCTCCCTGTAAGCTAAAATGACTGAAGTGAGGCTATTGTTATTTGGTCACATCATGAGAAGACAAGACTCACTGGAAAAGACAAGAGTACTAGGAAAAGTTGAAGGCAGCAGGAAAGGAGGAAGACCCAACCTGAGATGGATTGACTCTGTAAAGGAAGTCACAGCCTTCAGTTTGTAAGTCCTGAGTAAGGCTGTTAATGATAGGCTGTTTTGGAGGTCATTAATTCATAAGGTTGCCATAAGTCGGAAGCAATTTGATATCACATAACACACACACAGGTAGAGATACGCATTGCTCCCATTCTGCAGTTGCTCCATTGGCTGCCCATCAGTAACCAGATTCAGTCCAAGCTATTAGCGATCTCATACAAAGCTGTTTATGGCCTTGGTCCCTCATAGCTCCAGGATTTCCTCTCCTCCTCTCCTCCACCCTGACAGCTTCACTCATCTGAGCAGGGCCTCCTGCAAGTGGCGCCCTGCAAATGAGCAAAATCAGCAACTGCCCATTCACAGGTTGTGGCCCCCACCTGATGGGACGGGCTGCCCAAGGGGGTCAGGAAATGTCCACTCTCCTGGCATTCTGCAAACTGTGCAAAACTAAGCTATTCAGGAAGGCTTTTTTACACAGGTACTAGGGCTGTACTGTAATTAAATGGTTCAGAAAGATGCTTTGGTAAAAGGACAGGAACTGTGAACTATTGTACTAGGTATAATACATACTGTCTGTTGCTGTAAGTGTGATCCAACGGTGTACTTTCTGCAACATTTAATGTGTCATGTTAATGCCTATGCTTTGTTTCAGCTCTGTTTCAGATTTCAGTAAACCATATCCCATTACACTGTTTATTGGATGTCCCCTCCTGTTGCTTATATTGACTTACCGCGTGTACTACTCCTTGAGTCTTGGTGAGACCAGCAGACTATAAATAAATAAATATTTCCAGGAGAACAGAGGAATAGGCAATACAGGGCTGTTGTTTTTAGCTTTGTAACAGTAGCCTTGTTTCACACTCAAGACATTCTTTCTTTGTAGGCTTACTACTTGCACCAGTGGTCCACTTGCTCTTGCCACAGGATGAAAGTCAGGTCCAAAATGCATAATAAATGTGACACGAGTCATGGATGCCTGACTCAACTTACTGTCAAAGTGTTATGTTGCTCCATTCAGCTGTGGAGGGCTGGGAGGAAGGGCTTCAGACTTCACTCCTGTGCTGTTTCCCCCCCCGTGACCTGACTTGTGTCATA
This sequence comes from Gekko gecko, assembly GCA_029375565.1. NCBI lineage: Eukaryota > Metazoa > Chordata > Lepidosauria > Squamata > Gekkonidae > Gekko > Gekko gecko. The sequence goes on along the minus strand of JAPDNY010000007.1, from coordinate 163,384,858 downwards.
TATATTGCACATTTTGTCCCTGAGGTGTTCAAAATCATTATGATGATGATCACTACTAAGGTATGCAGGCAAATACAGGGATATTGATCTGTAACAGTCTTGGTGCAATCATTTTGGAATCTAATACTAGAACCAATGTTTGGAAACTGGGATGTAAAGCAGAGCATTTGGAAAGCTTAAACTTAAAGCAAGTCCCTTAGATGATTTTGCAGATCTGGATGAGGAAGGGAGCTATTGAAGCTCTGGTTTTAATTGAACTAAATTGTGACACACAAAGAAAACAAACATTTACATGGTCTGAAGTTGCTTTAAAAAGTAAGAGTTTTACATATCCATGATATTACTCTACCAGTGATCCAATGGAAATGGCCCAAGATCTACTCAACAGCCTCACAAAGCAAAGAGTTTTCACTGGAGGATAAATCTTAGAGAAAGGAAGAGTCCTCTGAGCAGTGAAACCTGAAAGGAAACAGCTCATGAAGCCCAAAGATTCATGTTCATTCCAGATTTAGCATCAATGACAAACATCAGGAGGAAACTATGGAGTTAAACTTAAGCAGGTGCTTCCTATAATTCCAGTTGTTTATTGCCCAGAGAGGACCAAGAATAATCTTATCTTCTGCCGGACTAAAAACAGGCCCTCACAGTTATGACCCACCAAGCCTAACATAGGCCGAGGACAGACTGGCAATTTGCCCCGGTAGCCAGTCGCGGCAAAAAAACCCCGGATTAAACTATACCGGGTTTTCCTGTCCACACAGCGGGGGCCGCTGCCAGAAGATATGGGATGGAGGCGCGCGGGAGCGTTCAGACTGCCGCGTTGGAGGCATGCTATATTCGCCGTTTCCCCATTAATTCGGCTGTGGGTGTATGGGTGTATGTGGGCAGTGGAGCGGAGCGCAGCCAATCACAGTGCTGCTGCCTTGTGCCCAATGCGGGTTGCTCCCGGCTTTTCGCCTGCGCGTTCAGACTCCCCGGAAGCGGAGAAACGCGTGACAAACGCAGGCTTTTGGATTTGCGAAGGCTTTTATCAGGTGTTTTTTTAATCCGGCACTGAAGCGCGAGGGCTCCGGTAAGCTCCGGGTGGGGGACGCCAGGCAGATGTGCCTGTGTGAACATTCCATTTAATCCGATATTGAGTCGTTGTCAGCCCGGGTCCCATCCCGGGGCAAATTGCCAGTCTGTCCTCGGCCATAGTCTCACCACCCATGTACTGAGCACATCATGGGCTCAATCACATTTTTTTTTTAACCTGTTTCAGCCTGCAAATAGAGGAGGAGCTGGTACTTGGCAGATTGTCATGTATGTTCCACTTAGTGAATCACAAGCAATGAAAGCCTAGTGAAAGATGGCAAGCACTATCCTAGATTCTACATTCAGTTTATCATAGGGAGAAAAATGGGCTTGGTGAAAAGACTGACACTGTTCCATACACTGCAACTGTCCCTATATACTAAGGGCAGTCCCTATAACTGAGAGCCAGGTTGATGTAGTGGTTCGAGTGTCACCCTAGGATCTGAGAGACCCAGATCCTCACTCAATGAAGCTCAGTGCCTTGAGCCAGTCATGCTATCTCAGCCTTACATACCTCATCAGGTTGTTGTGCACCAAAATGGAGGCAGGAAGAATCGTGTAACCATCCTGAGGTTCTTGGAAGAAGAAAGGGTAAAAATGAGACAGAATCTGTGTCCCCGTCCTTTATTTATTTAAAACATTTATTAGCTGCCTATCTCCTTGCAGGAGTCAAGGCCTTTACAATTATAAGAAACACAATAAAAACAACTAATATAAAACAAATAAAATTCACCATTTAAAAACTCTGATTAGGACTGACAATAATAGAAGCTAAATCAATCAAAATTGTCCTAAACAAAGCTTTTTTCAACTGCCTCCTGAAGATCGACAATGAGGGGCCACGCACACCTCCTCGGGGAGGTTGTTCTGTAATTGCATGCTTGCCACAGAAAAGGCCGTCTCTCGTGTACCCATCCTAGGGTCTTCTGAAGTTAAATATCAGAGTGGAGACCAGATGCTTCTTTTCTGTAGTACATTCATATGTATGAAAATGTGCATGAACACTAAGGAAACAGGCAGTTCACAGCCTGCCATTTAATTCATTGGAGCTGCTGTTATATTATAATACTGAATGGTATCTTTAACAAAAAATAATGTTCTTGTCTTCTGAATCAATGGAGGGTCATCTAAGGCAGAGCAGACCACTATAGCCAACAGCGGTAGACTATAGGTTTTGCTATCTATAACAATGTGTGATGTTCCCACTTATGCCACTGTAACAAAAACCCACTGTCTCAAAAGCACCTTGGTTGATTTGCTGAAACACACTGAGCAATGGTCTAACAGCATGAGTCCTCAAGTGGATTCCATATCTCTCTGGGCTGGTCATTGTCTTTAGCAAGTTCTGATAACGATCTGGCTGGGTATCTCTGCTCCTGACCCAATTCTTGATGACTTACATACCTTTCACATAGCAAATGCCTCCAAATCTATGTTTCATGATAGCCTATGTGAGTGGCAGAGATGAGGTCACAAAGCCAAGATGGAGGAATTACAGAGGAAGCCTAACAAAATGGTAACTTGATGTCAATGGACAATATATGCTATTCAATCTTGTATGTTGGATGGAGGGGCTTTATAGCCTCAATGACTTCCCTGGACTTAGAAGGGTATAACTGTGCTTAGGATTTCTCTTTTCCCGACAGGTTTGCCCCATGTTTCTGTTGTAGGCTGTGCGGGGCTATAATCTATATCAATTATCACTGATTGGGGTGTACTGGGGGGGGGGACAGGCCAAGGAGAAAAATGGCCCTGGAAAAGGACCCCACACCCACCCAAAGGAAGGAGAAAGAGCCTGCCCTTACTGCTCTATGCCATGCTCGGCCAGATGTCTTATTCCCCATGTAATTATCAGGATGCCAGCTTGCAGTAGTAACACCTTGTGTGCCCCAGCATGGGGGGGGGGGCAGGCCATCAGCTCACTGGGACTTTTCACAGTGTCCTTAAAGGCCAATCCACCCCTGGCAGTGATGCACTCTGCCATCTGCAGCCTCTCAGGAATTTATCGTTGGCTCCTAATTGTTGGATGGCAGCTCCAAACTCTTCTTCCAGCTCCTAGATAAGCATCAAAGGAGAGGTTTCCCAAGTCACTGCAGGATTGGAATGGAGGGTTTTGCTCAGTTCTCTGGTCACAAGTTGTCCAGGCCTAGGGTACAACACATCATCCATTTGGTGCAGATCAGGATTTTATTTGCGAAGCCAACCTTACTGTTATTGTCCTTTTCATTTTCATTTGATAAACTGTTCAGCATGGGGAGGAAAAAAAGTAATATTAGCATGAAAAAGGGGGAAAAAATCAATAGGGAGAAAAGTTTAATAAAAATGCACTTTTCTTATGACTTTAAGTAACCTTGCCTGAGGTTTATTACTCCAGCGAAACCTGATTGGGGGGTGGGGTGCGGGGAGGAATCAAAATTATCTTCTTCACAATTCAAAGCCCACTGAAGTATTTCTTTTCAGTTTATCTATCTTAAGGATTCATGCGGCCATCATTACAGACTATCGAATCTTGACACAATGGGTTTTAGCTTCATAACAACCTTGCGAGGTAAGACGAGTACTACTCATATTTTACAGATGGGGAATGGAGGCGTAGGGAAGATTAAGTGCCTCGCACTAAAAATGAATTACTGAGCATAACCTTTGACAAAAGTGCTATTAAACCGTTAATGGTTACACACCCCTCTGAGCTCTGTGCTTTCAGTCCCCAGCTTTGCAATTGACACAAGACTCATTCATAGACGATGGCACAAACAGTCTACTGTACACACACGGAGCATCTCCCAGTCTGGGGGCAGAGGAACCCGCAAGTTTCTTGCCATAGCTTGTTTCTGCTGTGATTCCATGGAAGCACAGAAAATGTAGAGAAGGGGCAACAGAAGCGACATCCGTCCATCGTTGGATCCGGAGCTGTCCGTGGGCTACGGCAACCATTTGCAACTGGACTGGTTTCTCCACACAGTAAAGTCCATTTGCGAAGGGTGGTAAGAGGGCAACAAAGATCCATCAGTGAATGACTGCCACAGCACAATGACAATATTCAGCACCAAATGGATGCAGGCAGAGTGGAAGTTCTAGACAAATATCAGCTTTAGTTTTTGGAGGTTTTTTTTTAAAAAAGAGCCAAACACGTTTTTAGCCCCTTGCTGTCGCAAAGGTGTTATTCATTTATTTGAAATATTTATATCCCACTCCATCTGCTGAAAATGCCCAAGGTGGTTCACAGTAAAATCATTATAATCAGTCAATAAAAATAAAAAAGAAGCCCAACATTTAAAAAAATGAAATGATTTAACCGGGAGAAAAAAAAATTTCTTAAGAAACCAAAGCTTACGCTGAAATAAATGTTCTTAGTCTTTAAGGTGCTCCTGGATTCCTGTTTAGTTTTGCTACAACAGACTGACACGACCAGCGCACTGGAATGAATAAACACACAACCACCCACCCACCCACCCACCTTACCTCTGAGAGTAGGAGTACACGCCTCTGTAGGGAATTTTAACTGAGGGGCAGGTTGATGTGGGAAGAGGCAGCCACTCAAGATCCCAGTCCTGGTCCATTTTGAGCCGTAAGAAGTAAGACCCAGCACTTTTCATTGTGTCCAGAAACGAACTGACAACAAATAGTGGGTTCCCCCCCCCCTTGGATGGTCCAGGCTAGTCCTATCTCATCCCATCTCATAAACTAAGTAGAGTCGGCCCTGGTTAGTACTTGGATGGGAGCCCACCAAGGAAATCCAAGGTCTCTGTGATGAGAGAAACAAGGACAAACTATCTCTGTTCATCTCTTGCCTTGAAAACTTCACAGGGCTGCCATAAGTCAGGTGTGACTTGACAGCACCACCAGTTTTTTTTTTTTAAAACAAACAAGCAGAAGATGTATGTTGTCAACAAGGGGGGACTCACAAGGGAAGAGAAATTCCACTTCCCATCCTTCCCCATCACTACATCCAGCACCCCTCCCTACTGCGGGACGCTCCTGGTCGCCTTCCACCTCTGGCCTTGACTTCCCCTTGTTTCCTTCTGTTCACCAACACCTCTGAAGCTTGTGTTCATGTGGACATTTTTTTGCCATTTCCTTTGAATTGTTTTTAACACCCTGACTCATTTTTAAATTCAGATCTTTCTGCAAACTTAGGCATCCCCCCTGAGTATCCAGAGCCCTAAACTGTAGCCATGGCTGGCCCTGTTGAGCAGATTTGCCTAATTGCCAGGAGTCCATGCTGCATAATTGTCTTCAACAGATACCATTATTTTTGGCACCTGTTTAGTAAGGAGGCATCACTTACAATTTCTACTAGAACCAAGTTTGAGTCCGGTGGCACTTTTACAACCCACAAAGTTTAATTCAAGGTATAAGCTTTTTGTGAAAGCACACGTCTGCTGCTTCAGACCAACACAGCTACCCACCTGAATCTAATTTCTACTAGAGTGTAAGTCCACATGAACACAGAGGGTTGCCAGCATTACCTCAGCAAACGGCAGGATATTTTGAGGGTAGTGCCTGGGGAAGATGGAGTTTGGGGAGGATGTGATGTCACATCCAGGTGTCATTTCCCCTAACCCTTATGGTGTAGACCACAGAGGCATGGGGGAAATCCTAGAGTGCCACTATAAAGGCCATTTTCCAGCCATTTTTCTCCCACTTTTTAATTTCTTGAAGGCGAGGGATTGGGGCTGAGGGCGACTGGGCAAATGGCAACATTATGGAACATGACTAATATCCATTAAGGTCAGTATTGTCTACTCTGACTGGCAGAACAGCCCTGACTGGCAGCTCTCTGGGGTCTCAGACTGTAGAAAAGAGCAAGAGTCCAGTAGCAGCTAAAGACTAACAAAATTTGTGGCAGGGGAGGAGCTTTTGCGAGTCACTGCTCACTTCTTCAGATACAGCTAGAAGAAGTGAGGAGTGACTCATGAAAGTTCACACCCTGTCATAAATTGTGTTAGTCTTTAAGGGGCTACTGGACTCTTGCTCTTTTCTCCTGCTACAGACAGACTAACATGGCTACCCATCAGGGTCTCAGACTTTCTGTTCAGCAACCCATTTTAACCTAGCAGTTTGAAAGCAAGAAATTGCAAGTAGATAAATAGGTACCACTTTGGTGGGAAGGTAACAGCGTTCCTTGCACCTTGGTGTTTAGTCATGCCGGCCACATGACCACAGAAAGGTCTTCGGACAGCGCCGGCTCTTTGGCTTTGAAACGGAGATGAGCACCACAACCCTAGAGTCGGATTCAACTGGCTTTCGAGGAAGGGAACCTTTACCTTTACTTTAACCAAAAAGTAGGACATAGAGGCTAAGACCTCCTACTGATGTTGCCTCTTTGCTCTGATTTTGAGTAATTTATTGCCTCGGAATATGGAAGTTACCTTTCATCAGCATGGCTACTAACCATTGATGGACATGTCTTCCATTAATCTAATCTCCTTTCAAAGCTATTGATGCTCATGGCCATCACTACATTCACTGGTAGTGAATTCCTCAATTTAATTACACACTGAGTAAAAGAGAGTATCTGTTTCTCTGTCTGTGCTCTCCAACAACAACAACAACAATTATCGTATGGCATTGTGTGTGGTATAGCCAGGAGATCTGAAGATTGTCTGGCAGCCTGAAGTTCTAACTCTTTTAGGTGGTGAGCTGGTTTTTTTGGTTGAGAGAGCTCTGAAAATTGTGACTGACCCAAGGTCACCCAGCTGGCTTCATGAGGAGGAGAGTGGAATTTAATCTGGTTCTCCAGATTAGAGACCGCCGCTCTTAACCACTACACCATGCTGACTCCTCTTCAGTCTCTGCTGTGTTCCACAGAAAGCATCATTTTAGGTGTTTACACCTCTCACCCCTAGTTATACCTAGGGTTGCCAGGCCTCCTGCTACAATGGGAGACCTCTCACAGGCAGCCTCCTGAACCCTGCTGCTGCTTGGCAGGGAAAAACCATCATTGCATTGACATTGTGACATCTTTTCCAGGGAAAACCTGGAAGTGCTGTCACATTGCTCTAGGATTCAGCATAAATTCTATGGTAAAACCCTCGTTACCTCCCTTCTTCAAGGCCACTTTGATAACTACCACCATGTTGCTGCTTTGAAACACAAGGTACAGACCTAGGCCCATTATGCATGCGCATCTCACTGCAGATTTTCAGAGCAGCAAACCTTTAATCATGACTTCAGATTCTGTGCTCACCTTATGCACCAATCTTTCCCCTCTGGTCTACTTATTCTGTAGCTACAATTTTAAAAATGCAGTTTTCTAAATCAGGGTGGAACATCACTTGTGACATGTGGGAGGGTCACGTCCAAAGTTTTTTTTTTAAAAAAAAAATATGTAATTGCCCCATCACAGCTGCTCAGTAGCATCCAGCAAGCGCCTTCCATTTAAATCCTCATGGTTCAGGTTTGCACATGCATTTTAGCATTAGTTCCTTGAATGAAAGGGAACAGAAAGGAATGCAGGCAAAGGGGTGAAACCCAATGCTGAAATTGACAAGACATCTTTGAAACTGACAAGCAGCTGTGAAGCCCTGTTTTCCATATTGCCAAGCCCTAGGGGAAAATCTGCTGTTTTATTGGCCACTGTGAAAAATGGGAAACAGTCACACAATCTCATAATATGAGGGAACATGTTGAGTTTACAGCATGCATGGTAGAACCCACTGACAATGGCATTGCAAGGGGTGATCATTGGCAACATGTGTGTGAGTGCTCATACTCCTGTGCAAAGTCAGCTACAACTCTACCATGCTTTGCCCAGGGCTGCAATTTGTAAGGGGCGGGGGAGTTCTCTGGCAGAAGCTCTGGAGAGCTTTTTAGTCTTGTGCCACTAAATTGAAAAAAAGGGGGGTATTTTCACCAGTGCCCTAGCACAGCTGCATCATAACACTAATTTCCTGTCCTTCCTTGCAGATGTACATGGTTTTCTCTTTGTGATTCTCTAATTTGATCCTGCACACTGATCATGATCTTGGTAGTTTTTTAAAGCCTGTCCTGTGCCGATTGCACTTTATCCTCCAAAT
>JAPDNY010000007.1:163348416-163376665 GCA_029375565.1 Gekko gecko | reverse complement strand
AAGAAAGAAAGAAAGAAAGGAGGAGAGAAAGAAAGGAGGAGAGAAAGAAAGGAGGAGAGAGAGAAGAGAAGAGAAGAAGAAGAGAGAGAGAAGAGAAGAGAAGAGGAAGAGAAGAGAAGAGAAGAGAAGAGAGAGAGAGAGAAGAGAAGAGAGAGAAGAGAAGAATGAGGGAAAGAGGAAAAAGAAAGAAGGAAAGGAGGGAATGAAAGAAATTCAGTGGCAATTCAGCCCCATTATACCCTATGGGCCATTGAAGTCAATGGTGAAAACATAGGGTATATTCTGGGGGCTGGAGGGGAGGGGGTTTGAGGGAGAGGATGGGAAAAGTTTGGAGCCTCTCCCTCAAACCCCCTCCCCTCCAGCCCCTAGAATATACCCTATGTTTTCACCATTGACTTCAATGGCCCATAGGATGTAATGGAGCTGAAATTGACATTCGGCTGCCTGAAAGACTCTCCGGGACGCCGGCTGGGGGCGGGGCTTGGCTCCTGAGCTCCCGGAGCTGCGCTCCGGTGCGCTCCCCCCCGAAAAGACCCCTGCCGCCAGCTGTTGCTTTGTTTGGGCCTGTCTTGTAGCAGGTAATCCCTTGGTATCATTCTGGCTTCTGTGATCCTTTAGCTTAATACATCAGGTTGGCATCGTATGACAGCTGGACAGCTAAGAAACACAAGTCAAACTATCTCTGTGTTAGACACGCACTGTTGTTCTAGGTCCTGCCAGTGAGAATCTCTGACTGGGGGACTGGAACTGATGCAGCAGTGGTGCAGAGCCTGGCTGTAGGCGATGGATCGTTTGGTGTGTTTAGGATGGTGACTGCAGACAAGGAGATATGTTGGTCTCTGAGGCTCTACTGGACTTAAATCTAGCTGTTCTACTGCAAACCAACACGGCTGTCCTCGAAAAGTATTGGGCCATACTCCATGGAGGAGTTCTGTGAATGGAGCAGACCTCAAACTCGTCCCTTCATGCTGCTCCTGGGGTCCCCTGTGGAGAAGGACTGTACATTTAACTTGCAGGGAGATTTCCCGGTGGGCCACCGGAGTCCGGGAGCAAGCAGAGCCAGCAGCTCAGGAGCCACTGGGCTCAGATCCCTCCTCAGTGTGGCCGTTTGCTTCAGCTCATCAATTGTCTCCTCCTACACAGCTTCCAGTGTGGGGGGTGATGCAGTGGGAGAGCTGATGCCCATTGCTGGCCCAGCTGAGCTGAGTGGCCCTACAATGCTGGCGTGTAAGAAAGCAAGAGCCAGTTTGGTGTCGTGATTAAGAGCGGCAGACTCTAATCTGGAGAACCAGGTTTGATTCCCTACTCCACTTGGTCAGCTGGGTGACCTTGGGTCAGTCACAGTTCTCTCAGCCCCCAAAATAAACCTAGCTCGCTATAGTTTCAGGCTGCCAGACAATCTTTGGATCTCATAAGAGAAGCCAATGCTGGATCGGGCCAATGGCCCATCTAGTCCAACACTCTGTGTCACACAGTGGCCAAAAATACCAGGTGCCATCAGGAGGTCCAGCAGTGGGGCCAGGACACTAGAAGCCCTCCCACCATTGCCCCCCCAAGCACCAAGAATACAGAGCATCACTTGCCCCAGACTGAGAGTTCCTATCTATACCTTGTGGCTAATATCCACTGATGGACCTTTGCCCCATATATTTATCAAATTCCCACTTGAAGCCATCCATGCTTGTAGCTGCCACCACCTCTTGTGGCACTGAATTCCATGTGTTAATCTCCTGGCTGTACTATACCCACTGCCATATGATAATTATAATTATTTATTTGTAACAAATCAGGTGCCATTCAGTGTGAGTTCCTCCAGGGCTGTTTTCACTTCCCAATCCATTCCTGGTCTCTTGCCCTCCATTTTTTTTTTTTTTTTTTGGGGGGGGGACATTTGAGGTGGCAGTGGGAAGCAATGATGTTTTGCTTCACTGATCGAAATCCCTTCCATCAGCAGAAATGTTCCATGGGATCCAAGCCATCTTGTGGAGGGAAAATCCACACATCTGAACCCTCACCTGAGGCTGAAATGCTGCAGCCCAGGCACAGAGGCAGGGCCAAGAATCAGGGGAGAAACATGGTTGGGCACCTACCAAGGCCTAGGACCCTGAAGACACCAGGCTGAGTGCCCATCTCCCAGTGGGAGAAACGAAGTCGTATAAAACCAAGCCAAGTTCACAAGTTACAGTGAATGGACATACAATCTGTATATAGAGTACGCTCAGTTTTTATTTATGCAAGCAGTGAGTAATTCCCTATGGTATATTCAATGCATATACATCTGAACGTGTGATTTAAACCCCACATGTATACAGATTTCATTTGTAAAGTGAACATGCATCGGTTCTTTCTTACAAACAGATATATGTTCTATACATGCCAGGTGTATGTGTGTTCACTGTAACATGTGAACAGGGCTGCTGCCTTATACTATTGGCCTGCCAAGGTGAGTATTGTCTACTTCGACAATGGCTTTCCAGAGTCTCGGGCACAGAGATCTTCCACATCATCTACTACCTGATCTTTTTACAGTGGGAATTCTGGGCACTGAACCCCGTGATCTTCTGCATGTAAAGCAGAGGTTCTACCACTGAGCCATGGCCTTTCTTCTGGAGACATACGGTGGGCAAGAGAGTCAGCCTAGAGGCCTCGTAACTCTGCCATGGTTTTTGCTTGCTCTTTGAGACCAGAAACACAGGTGGAGGGTCTGAAAGGTGCTTGAGAAAGCCACATTTGACTTGGGTGGGGAAGGAGCTGTGATTCTGGCTGTGAGTCCCTACAGAGAGAAAATTAGGATTTAAAAAAGTTTTCTGAATAAATAAATAAATAAGATTGGATTGTTGGGTTGTATATCCAGCTTACATGCAGCTCCACCACCGTCAATGGCAGCAGTGTACATTTTTGGCTTGGGAGGAGGAACAAGGGAATACTGTTTCTCAAAGGCAGTTTTTTAAAAAATGAAATAGGGTTTCCAGTTCTGGGTTAGGAAATACCTGGAGATTTGGGGAGTGGAGCCTGGGGAGGGGAGGGACCTCAGCAGGGTATAAGTCCACCCTCCAAAGCGGCTATTTTCTGATATTGGTCGTCGGGAGAACAACTGTAATAACGGGATATTTCCAGGCGCCACCGGAAGGTTGGCAACCCCATCGACCATGCAGCTGTGGAAGTGGAGTAGGATGCAGGCAGAGACCCTTCTCATGCAAGAATTCTAAAGAAATGCGGAGAACTTTGAAGTGCTGAAGTGAGAATTCTAAATGGATTTTCCTGGCAAATATTGCCATATAGGTGGCGGGCTGCACATGTTCTCCTGGACATTGTCTTCCTGTCACGTAACTCAGCAGCCTACTGACTTGGTTCCACCTGAAATATTTTGCACAATGCGAGTATCACACTGAAGCCAGCTAGTCAGTCTAAATGTCTTCTCAGAGTCTGAGTTAATAATTAATCCTAATCTTTCAATATTTCATACGGAGCTTAGTACTTGCTCCATGTTTTCCCACCTGAACAACTCAGGTGGGTTCTAATCAAGCAGAAGACCTGCTTTAACCAAATGTATTGTTCAGGTGGGCATGCACAAATGTGAAAAGAGCCAAGATTTGACTTCAAATTGGGGTCCTTCTCCCTGCTGATCACAGTTGCAAAAAATTATAATTACCTATCACTGAAAGAGACCAGAAACTTTTCTGGAATGGTACAGAACAATATGGTGTATTAACTTAGAATTCCATGGCCCTCATGACAATCAGTGACCTGTCTTGATTGACACTGAGCCAGAGATATGTAATGGGTCCATCCCTAAATCTGGTATTCTGGGCAGATCCAGATAATAATGATCTCAGGATGAGGGAGTTCTCTGAAACTTTGGGAGAGATCATCCATGGGTTTTAGAGTGAGTTGTCTCCAGTATGCAGATGACACTCTCCTTTCCATAAAGAATTATGGAAAGTGTGGATGAGCTTAACTGGTTTCTGGAGGCTGTAAGGCACTGGATGATAGTGAACAAAACTGGCATTAAATCCAGATAAAATGGAGGTACTGTGGGTTGTGGGTGAAAGTGAGCCAAGCGCAGATGTTTAACTTGCACTAAACAGGCAGGGTCATGCTCCCCTTGAAGGGTCAAGCTCATAGTTTCAGCATGTGGCTGGATGCCTCACTGACCCTAAATACACCAGAAGTCTGTTTTTCCAACTTTAGGATGATTCATCTGCTACAGCCTTTTCTGGCAAAGGGAGGGCCCACAGTCACATGGGCCTTGGTAACATCTAGGCTGGGCTACTGCAGCACCCTGAACCTTCAAAGGTTGTTTGGAAGCTTCAGTTGATTCAGAATGTGGCTTGCTAGGGAGCTTATTGCACCCAGCTTGTAATTACACGCCATGCGGGTTGTATCCTCTAAGACCCTGGGCTTTAAGGTGGACCACTCCACTAGCATATGCCAGTTGATGCTCTCAGGTTAGCTGAGGTAGGGTGACCATTCCCCAAGTGGGGGCAGGGTATCCCCTGCTTTCACAGGCTCCTGCCTGCCAGCAGCGAGCTGGCGGGTGGGAGGAAATTCCTCCCCAAAACAGCAATATTGTGCGCAATTAGCTGACATCATCTGGAAGTGACGTAGGTGCATCGGTGACACTGGAGGGGGTGACTCTCTGGTTTTTGGGCACATTTGGGTTTGAGGGCAATCTTACCATAGAGTTTGCCCAAAACCCAGAGCGTTTCCCCCAAGGTCACCAGCATGTCTACATCACTTCCAGGTGATGTATGCACATTGTGCAGTGTCCCCGCCCACTCCCGGAATGCCTCCCCAATCCCCCTGCCGGCACAACGGTCAGACCGGGCAGCCCTAAGCTAAGGAGGCCTTATGGAAGGAACTCCTTGAAGGGGGAATCCAATCCGTGAGAGCCTGTATGAGGACTTTCTCAGCAGCAGTCCCTGCTCTTTGGGACTTGGGTCTTCCTCTGTGCTGTAGATGGTTCCTTCTCTAGAGGACCTCTGGCACTAACTAAAAGCTTTTTTGATTTCAATCTGTCTAGGGTTGTCAGCACCCCTTCCCGCCCCGGTCTGGCCAGGGATCTCCCTGCTTTCACGGGCTCCTCTCCACCGCCAGCCACCTGGCCGGCAGGGGAAAACTCCACTCGCAAATGCCTCCAAATGTGGCATGTTGACATCATCTGGTGGTGACATCATCACTCTGCCAATACTGCACAGTGATGCGCTAGGTTTGGGGCCAAACTCTATAGTAAATTCAGGCTCAGAAACATACAGTTTTGCCCAAAATCTAGAGCGTCTCCAGAGATGAGTGAAGATCCCCCTGCCGGCAGTGAGGTAAGACCCGGCAACCCTAAATCTGTCTCATGTATCTATAAGTTTTTAATGGCTGCTATGGACAGCGCTGGCTCTTTGGCTTGGAAACAGAGATGAGCACTGCATCCCTAGAGTCAGATTCGACTGGCTTTCGAGCAAGGGAAACCTATGTGCTTCTAATGGGTTTTACATGGATTTTAACACTGTAAGCCTCCTGTGAATATGTTACTTCCAAATAAAAAGGCAGAATATAAATATTCTAATTAGCAAATAAATAAAGATTCTCAAACCGGGAGCATAATCCAGCCAAAGAAAAGCATTTTTGCCTCATCAGTTTGAATGAGAGAGTTAAACATGTGCTTAAATATCTCTCACCGACGCCAGAATATAGAATTAGCGAGTTGACCAGAAATATAAGGTTAATGATGTAAGTGTATAATCAAATATGGTCCAAAGAGTGGGAAAAGAAGTAGCTCCCCAGGCTCTCCAAATGGTATCCAAGTTTTTGGCTAGATCATGCCTGTCCCCCTTTTTATGTCTGCCCTTTGAAAAACTGGCTCCTTAATCTCTTATCCATGTTCAAAAGCATAGCTGTGGCATGCCAGGGGACGAGAAAGAAAGAAAAGCATAAAGATGAAAAGAGGGGTGCAAAAGGAAAACCTCTGGTATGGCGAGGAGTAAATCCTCCCTAATGGTGCTGTGGAATTTCAATTCTTCTTCTTCTGGATATCCTACCCAGCCCAGCCCAAGTCAATCAACAGGCGCTTGATGCGTTTTGCAGATGGATCCGCAACGGTGCATGTCTGACACACAGATGGTTCGACTTGCATTTCTTAGCTGTCCAGCAATCAGACTAAATTTTGAGGCTGATCATTTGCAGATGTTTCTTGAGGAAAGCGAGCGGCCTGTCCACTTGGACTAAATTTATTCCTCCTCCAGTAAGCCTCAGCTATGCTGTTGCCTGAAAAGTGCGCTGGTCCCGCGGGCAGGATTTAGCGGCCGCCTGCACCAAAGCTAGAGGTTCTGTCTTGACTGGAAAGTGATTAAGGAGTTGCAGGAGCAACAAATGGGGAGGGGGAGCTTTTGTTCCAGTCTGCATCTTTCAAAATTACTTGGGCATCAAACAGGGTTAGGAAATTGAAGACACGGGGTCAAAACCAGGAACAATCATGAGAAACTAGAGCTAGCAGGCATTATTACTGCTTGGACTGACCGGAACGCAGGGGGAGCAGAATTGTGCTGACTGCCAGGATTTAACCAGGCCCAAGGATTGGGGGGGGGGGGGAGATCAATATCAGAACAAACCCCAGAATAAATGAAGCAAAGGGTTTCTGAGCATGTACAGATTGCCTTTTTTCTCCATCAGTGACCAGGCACAGCCAGTTTAAACATGAGAGAGACTCGGATTAAGACCGGAAGACACAATTTTCTGAGGTAAAGCCAGGGACACAATTCTAATAGAGTAGCAAATCATGAGTGGAGGCCTCTTTCCCTGCTCTCCTATTCTTTCTATTATTACGCCAGTGCTCTCATGCCAGCCAAGTGGTAAGCAACTGTAGAAGAGAAGAGAAGAAGAGATTGGATTTATATCCCACCCTTCACTACCCAAAGGAGTCTCAGAGCAGTTTACAATCCCTTTCCCTTCCCTTCCCCACAACAAATACCCTGTGAGGTAGGTCAGGCTGAGAGAGCTCTTCAAGAACTGCTCTTGAGAGAACAGCTCTGAGAGAACTTGTGACTGACCCAAGGTCACACCAGCAGCTGCATGTGTAGGAGTGGGGAATCAAACCCAGTTCTCCCAGATTAGAGTCTGCTTTCCTAACCACTACACCAAACTGGCTCTCAGTACTTCTAACTGATAACCAATTTTTGTCTGAATGAGGTCTGATAGCATGACAGAACTGCAAACTGCCTCTGGGGAGGGCAAAATATAAATTCAATAGACAGAGACAGAGAGAGACGGAGAGAGACAGAGGCAGGCAGGCAGGCAGGCAGACAATGCACCACCAACAATATTGTAAAGGTGTCCGGGGAGGAAGTCTCAACCTGGCAACAGGTTACAAGCCAGAGGAGGGAGCCACTGGCTTGGTCTCAGCAATACCACTAATGATAGACAAAGGGTGACATTGCAGATACCTTTAGGGCTGCCAACTGTACATCGGTAAATCCCTGGAGCTTTGAGGGTGAAGCCTGGGAAGAGACCTCAGCATGGTACAATGTCATAAAGTCCACCCTCCAAAGCAGCCATTTTCTCCAGAGGAGCTGATCTTGGTCATTTACAGATCAGCTGTAATTCTAGGAGTTCTCCAGGCCCCGCCTGGAGGTTGGCAACCTGATTCTTCTCCCAGTGAACCATGCTCAACACCCCCACGCAAGAGACAGAAGTGGAATGGTCCAGAAAGTTTTACTTCTTTGTGTAAACCGGCTCCCAACCGATCCCTCGATGGCTCTGAGCATTTGCGGAAAAGAACCATCCCTTCTGTTTACTGTTCTTTGGCAAAAAAAGGGGGGGGGGAGTTCTCTCGTACTCCCCAAGAGGGCTATTCTGAGGGCTGTTTTGTAAAGAAAGCTCAGCATTTTAAAATCTCCCTGGAGCCACGTGCACGCACAGCCTCCATATTAATGGCACATAACAACCTCTTCCCTTTCCTTTTAGCCAATGAAGGGTAAAGGTGCATAAACTGGGAGGTCAGGAGGTCACGCGCTCCGAGAGCCTGCAATATGACATATGCTTCCCATTTCTTTGAACACAGCAATGCAGAAATCTGCAAACGGGCCTTCGGGGAAGCTCTATTTTTTGTCTCAGTAACTCTGCCCCACCTTCCTTCACCGTCAACTCAAACAGATTCCTTCACTTCAGGGTAGGGTTGTCGACTTCCCGGTGGGGCCTGAAGAGCTCCCGGGATTACGAGTGATCCCCAGACAACAAAGGTCTGTTCCCCTGGAAATAGGGTTACCAGCCTCCAGGTGGGGCCTGGAGATCTCCTGCTTTTACAACGGATCTCCAGCTGATGGAGATCAGCTCCCCTGGAGAAAATGGCTGCTTTGAAGGGTGGACTCTATGGCATCGTTTCATGCTGAGGCCCCTCCCCTCCTCAAACCCCGCCCTCTCCTGGATCCACCCCCAAAGTTTCCAGGTATTTCCCAACCCAGTCCTGGCAACCCTACCTGGAAAAAATGGCTACTTTGGAGGGTTGGTTGGTTCTATGGCATTATAACAAGAAAATAAAGAGCCGCACCAGTTACAGGAGATAAACATAAAGCCAAGGCTAATGGTACAAAATCAGGTTAAAATATTTTTTATTAGTTCGATTTCCACAAATTCCCTACATGTTTCACCAAGAGGCTTCATCAGGGGAATCTGTTCGTCTTGCAGTAACTCTTCAAAAAGAGTAAAAGATCAGGGCTGATCCCAAAACTGACCTTTTTCTCTTTTCGAAGAATTGCTGAAAGACAAACAGATTTCCTGACAAAGCCTCTTGGTGAAACATGTCGGGAATTTGTGGAAACTGAACTGAGCAATAAAACTGAACTGGTGGAATGAGCTCCCGGAGGAGATCCGGCCCTTGCGGGACCTAGTGCAGTTCCGCAGGGCCTGTAAGACGGAGCTCTTCCGCCAGGCCTTTGAGGAGGAGCCGCCGCCGCTATCATTCCATCATTGAGAGCCTATCATCCATCTGCCCCATTATCTGGAGAGATGGATGCCGCCCGTGAGCTGGGATATACTACTCCTGGTGCCCATGCAATTAAGAAATTCGCCGCTAATGTGGGATATCGTGCATCTTGGCTTTATATGAATTTTACTGTTGTTCTGAATTTTTTATTGTATGTAATATTGTTTATTGTTTTTAGTTCTGAATTTCGGCTTGGCCACTTGTTAGCCGCCCTGAGCTACTGGATAGGGCGGGGTATAAATCTCAAAATAAATAATATAAAATAAATATAAATATATAAATATTTTTACCTGATTTTGCACCATTGGCCTTGGCCTTATTTTTTATCTTCTATGGCATTACCAGGGCTATTTTTGGGCAGGAACGCACAGGAATGGAGTTCCGGCTGGCTTCAGAGTTGGCCATACCCACTACAGCCAAAACCTCTGCGTGCGTGGCTACAGAAGGCAGGCCTGGAGAGCAACCCCCCCCCCGGTGACTCTGAGGTGGGCAGGCCGGGGGCCCCCTGGAAGGATCGGCCTTCCCTGGCCTGTCCAAGGGCCAGCTTGCCCGAGCAAGCCAAGTGAAGGCACGGGGTGTGACTTAATATGCTAATGAGCTGCACTGTCAGGGTGGGGCCTAACATGCTAATGAGTTTCTGCTGTTGGGTGTGGCCTATTATGCTACTGAGTTCCTGCTGGGCATTTTCTACAAAAAAAGCCCTGGGCATTACACCCAGCTGAGGTCCCCCCCCTCCTCGATCCTACCCTCTCCAAGCGCCACCCCCCATATCTCCAGGAATTTCCCAACCCAGAGCTGGCAACCTTACTTCAAGGACTGCTTTACACCTGCACAGACGTGTCTGGATTTCTCATCACTTTGGCTGATTCACACATTATAGCAGCTCCTAAAAGTCCTTAAGTTGATGAAAACATGAGAAGGCTATCAAGGCAGGCACTGGCCATTCCGCTGCACTCCTTGCAGCGTATGGAGCAATAAGGACAACCCAGGTCACGGAGGGCATGTTCCAAAATGCATGCTTACAACCAAGTGATGACTCTGCATGTGTGAATGAGCCACTGTGCATCTAATGCCACAGAGAGGAATTTGAATACCATTGTCTGCATAAGATTCTGGGGCTACTGCCTTGCTTACATACAAGAAATATTTTTTACAAAACTTTTTAATTAAGGAAAGAAAATGAAAATACATTCCAGGGCTTTAAAGTATTTAAGCTTTACTCCTTCACTGTGGAGCGAATCCCAGGGGGACTGCTGCCATTGTAGAAATGAAAGCCAGCAATCCTAAATGCCGTTCCTCAGTCCTAATTTTGTATTTATACCCTGACTTTCAAGTCTAGTATCATAACTACTAACATAAGAAATATAAACAATAGCTAAAACATATGTTTTCTAAACTAATGAGCACACCAACGTAAGAAAGCAGTAGTGGCAAAGTAAAGTTGGCTCAGTTCAGTACTGAGTTTCCAAATACCCATTGGAATAAGATTTTTGCACATTTCCTAAGAAATGGCCTCACTGGGAAGAGGCCACAATGAAAACGGACCTGCACGTAGTACATATCAATCGAGCCTAAAAAGCCAGAAACACCTGGTGTATGGATTAGGGTTGCCAGCTCCCCCACGACCATCGGCGGGGGATGTGGGATAAGGTTGCCAGATCCAGGCTGGGAAAGTCTTGGAGATTTGGGGCCGGAGCCGGGGGGAGGACAGGGACCTCAGTGTGGTACAGTGCCATAAAGTCTTCTCTCCAAAGCATCCATATTCTCCAGGGGAACAGATCGCTCTAGTCTGGAGATAAGTTGTAATTCCGTGGAATCCCCAGGTCCCACCTGGAAGCTGGCATCCCTTGCACAGCTTCATTTGATTATATCACATTGTATTGGAAAGTTCATGCCCAAGGAAGCAGCTCCTTAAACAGTCTGGGCCTGAAAAGTTACGAACAACCAGTGGGGCTCCTTGAACAAGTTCTATATTATATGAAACAAGCAGGGGATCAGTGGGGACTGACTGGGTGAGGGAATCTTATCCCTTGCTCCCTCCAGGGAGGTCCCTCTTGTCATCCTGTCTCCAGTTTACTTCCTTCCTTCCCTCTGTCCTTCCTAGGTTTTAACTCCTGCTGTCCCTGCTGCCCCTTAGTGGGGAAGCAGGGGAAACACCACGTGCCCCGCCACCAGTGTTCCCTCTCAGCTGAGCTAGTGTGAGCTAGCTCACAGTTTTTTAGCCTCCAGCTCACAAATTTTTGTCTTAGCTCGGGAAGGATGGCTCCAGAGCAAACTAATTTATGCAGTAGCCAAATCGCTCACTCATACCTCTAATGCCAGTAGCTCACAACATAGAATTTTTGCTCACAAGACTCCACAGCTTAGAGGGAACATTGCCCGCAACTCCAATCTATGCACTCACACAGAGAAATTCCATCCACAGTTTTTAAAAAAAGAAGGACTGTGGCTCAGGAGCAAAGCATCTGCTTTGCCTGCAGAAGGTCCCGTGTCCTGCCTGCATCATCTCCACTTAAAAGGATCAGGTAGCAGGTGATTTGAAAGACCTCTGTCTGAAGCCATGGAGAACCGCTGCCTACCCAAGTAGGGTGGGGGGGAGGCAATGAATAGACCAGGGGTCTGGCTCAGTAACAGGACCCTTTGTGTACTCATATCAACACTGTTGCTTCTTCTTTTATTTATTATTTAATGCATTTGTACCCGGCTTTTCTCCCCAATGGGGACCCAAAGCCGCTTACGTCATTCTCCTCCCCTCCATATTATCCTGACAACAAGGCTGTGGGGTGGGTTAGGCTTACAGTGAATGACTGGCCCATGGTCTCCCAGTAAGCTTCCATGGCAGAGTGGGGATTCGAGCCTGGGTCTCCCAGATCCTAGTCTGACACCCTAATCTTCCGTCTATTCCCCCCCCCCACTGAGCAGAGCAGTTCACATCCAGAGCAGAATATAACTGCTGTCAGGGCTGGCCCGAGGTGTTTCTGGGCCCTAGGCGAGGTCAGCTTGTGGCGCCCCCAGGCGATGCCAACCTCCCGGTGGGGCCTGGAGACCTCCCAGAAACATGCCTGGGAGGGGGGGCACCGGGTGCCACAAGCTAGCCTTGGCGTGGGGGGGGGGAGATGTATACATACCCCCTCCGGGCTGGATGGGGCTGAGCGGCAACGGTGGCGGTGGTGGAGCACCCGCTCAGCTTGCAAGGTAGGTGGGGCGGGTTGAGGCCCGCCAGGGACTGTTCCCCCCCTTCAGCTGGGCTGGGCTGGGCAGGCCCCTTGAGTGGCGCTGGAGGGGGGGGCGCTTAGGACTGCCGGCTCCCTCACGCTCCCCCCCCGTACCCCCAGGACGGCTAGCAGCTCCTGTGCCTGGCTGGAGCTGGTTGCCTGGGGGGGGGTGATCTGAAGGCCCCGGAGCCTCCTGGGTGCGCTCTCTCCAGCTGAGAAGGCAGGTGAGGCAAGGCGGGCCCCAGCTCTGCAGCGTGCCTGGCCCCATTGCTCTCCTCCTCCTGAGACCCCCCTGCCGCCGTGGAAGCCAAGGGCGGCGCAGGAAGGTCTGATCGTCTCCCCGCACCATTACTGAGTACTGGTGGGGCGGGGGGGGGCAGTGCACAGAAGGGCCGCCCCTTTCCCCTTGGCCCCACCCTCTCCTCATTCAGGTTCTTTTGGAGACACTGCCGCGTTTGGTTTCTTCTTGTGGGATTGCATTGCTGACTCTGGTGTGCGTGTGAATGAAACACAAGTGAGTCTTGGGTGGCAGGCAGAGGTCAGGAGGAAAACAGCAGGAGAATGTTTGCACTGCGGAGGGGGGCAACCATTCCTGGGCCCTGCCTCCCATAGTCCTGTCGTTTTCCAGTACAATGAATTGCCTCCCCATCCCATGTGCTCCCCCCCCCACCTTCAGCCGGGCTGGGCCGGGCGGGCCCCTTGAGCGGCGCCGGAGGAGCCAGCTTGGGGAGGGGGGGCGCTTAGGACTGCCAGCTCCCTCGCGCTCACCCCCCATGCCCCCAGGCTGGCTAGCAGTTCCCATGCCTGGCTGATCTGAAGGCCCCGGAGCCGGGCTTGGCCAGGGAGGTGGGTGGGCGGGCAGGCGTGCCACCGGGAAGGGGCCCCAGGAGCGATCTGGGCAAGAGGGCAGCTGAGCCCGCTGGAGCTCTTGCCCTCCTGCCAGTGGTGGCATGTTGCCCCCCCCCCGCTCGAGGGGGAGGAGGGAGAATGCTGCGCTCCTGGGAAAGGCGGCTGGGGCTGCGTGCCGGTGGTCTGATGTGGGCAGCGAAGGCTTCCCTTCCTTGGCCACGTGCCAGCAAGCCAGGGAAGGGGCGGGGTTTAAACCCCCGCCTCTTCCCTTTCAGCTCCGGGTTGCCTTTGAGTGCCCGCTGGAAAGTTTTCACTGGTGGCACCGGCAGCAGTCGCCGCCCCCAGCTCCTCTACCCCAGAAGGGGGTCAGGGGGAGGGCA
Source organism: Gekko gecko (assembly GCA_029375565.1). Classification (NCBI taxonomy): domain Eukaryota; kingdom Metazoa; phylum Chordata; class Lepidosauria; order Squamata; family Gekkonidae; genus Gekko; species Gekko gecko. Next base: position 163,363,253 of record JAPDNY010000007.1, on the reverse strand, counting down.
GGCAAGCTCCGCCAGCGCCGCCTGAGTCCCGCTGGGGTGCTCTTCGCTGGTGGCGGTGGCAGGGAGGCAGCAGTGGCGGTGGGGGCGGGGCGCGGGTTGGTGCCCCTGTGGGCCAGCGCCCTAGGCAAGCACCTAGCTCGCCTAGTGGGCAAGCCGGCCTTGACTGCTGTAATCTTAAAATGGGCAATGGGCAGTGCAAGGCCCTGTGAGGCTCCAGACTACTGCTGAGTGGGGCTTCCTGTGTTAATGAGCGGTCGCTCAGACGCACTGCTTAGAGGAAACGCTGCTAACAACTGCACCATGCTGGCTTCTCACCAGACTCTGAAAAGTCTGCATTCAAGGTTGGATTTTTTAAAAAGTCTCCTAGCGGTTTCAAAAATTCTAACTAATTGAGAGCACAGATACTTGCAGCTGGGCAAAAGCCGCTTTCTGATACCACCCCAAGCAAAATCCAAAGGTGCTGAAACAGAGAAATTTCCTTCAAAATGGTTAAGAAGTAATAGCACTACTGCTGCAACTGTGACAGGAGCTCTGCCTTCAAACCAATTGCTTTCCTTTGACATTTTTTGATCAATTACGCACCCAGCCCACTAACAGGGGTTGCTTTCAGAAGATGAGGATGGAATGACAGCCAAAATTATCAGGGGGCCAAAGAGTACCTTTCCTAGGAGAAAAGGATTGTGACCTACTCCATGAAACTGATGGACAATAGTTTCAGGACATGGGGAGGGACCCCCAACATCTACAGTTAAAAGGATCAGGCAGGAGAGGATGTGAAAGACCTGAGACTCTGGAAAGCAGCTGCCAGTCACGAGTATAGACAACACTGATCCTGATGGATGGATGGTCTGATTCAGCATCAGACTGCTTCACAGATTCATGTGACAGACAGAAAGAAGGACTTCTTCATACAACATGTAATTAAGGTATGGAATTCACGGGCACAGGACGTGACGATGGCCACTAGCTTAGAAAACTTTATAAGAGGGCTAGACAAATTTGTGGAGAACAGCTATTCGCCATGATGGCTAAATGGATCCTCCAGCTTCAGAGGCAGGGTATCTCTGAAAACTAGCCACTAGAGGTCACCAGCCCTGACCTGGATGGCCCAAGCTAGCTGGAGCTTGTCAGATCTCAAAAGCTAAGCAGGATCAGCCCTTGTTAGCATTTGGATGAGTGACCACCAAGGAAGTCCATGGCCGTTGCACAGAAGCAAGCAATGGCAAACCACCTCGGAATGTCTCTTGCCTTGAAAACCACACAGGGTCGCCATAAGTCGGCTGTGACTTGGCGGGGATCACCAATAGGGGACATCTCTTGCCTTTGTGCCATGCTTATGGGCTTTTTGGAGTCATCTGGTTGGCCATTGTAGGAAAGAGGATGCTGGTCTATGTGAATTTATAGTCTGGTGAATCAGAGCTCCTAATGTGGAAAGCTGACCAATGTTTTCTTTTAGATCATTGCTCAATCACCAGTACACCTGCGCAGAAATGTCAGATGAGGGACATGATAAGTCAGATAAGATCTTCGGGTTTCTAAATTTCTGGTTCTGAATGACTGCACGCTCCGAATATCATCTCTGCAGCTCTGGTTTAGTGATACTGAGCCAGGGCCTGTCCAAATCGTTTCTTCGCTGGTTCAGCAAGTTCTTGGGATCAGCCCATTAATCTTTAATCACTCTCAAATGAAATATTAAATGTCGGCCTCTAGATCCAGATTTAAGGAGTCTAATCTTAAGCACCCAGGTTTCAATTTTTAATTTAAAGCCGTTTTTGGCTTTCTAAATTTAGCTTGGTGACGGCAGTCCCTGGCAAAATTCTTGGCAGTCATCAAAATAAGCCTTTTCATCCTTTTTTGGACAAAGTTTAGATGTTTTCCATAAGTGGTGCATTAACGTTCCTGTAATATTTTCCAGCAACACAGTATTTTGAATGTACTATATTGTGTGCGTGTGAAGTGCCGTCAAGTTGCTTCTGACATTCCTATCTTTGGTCCTTTCTGCCAGTCTGGATTTTCTCAGTGTTCGAGTCGAGGTAATATAAGTCCACGGCAAAACAGCATCCAAATAACCTGTGGCGACAGCAGGCTGAAACCAGGCTGACCACTGAAGGGAGGTAATGTAATGCAGAATGGGGGGGGGAAACCCAGAATACAAAGAAGGTTGAGCTCGATTTTAGTGCAGAATTGCTTAGAAGACACCACACTGAACATGGATTAAAAGGAGAGTGCAGAAAGGGTCATAAACACAGCCTTGCTCAGGTCTTGCAGTCTGAGAGCTGTGGTTTCCTTGACTGACTCAATCCATCACATGTTGGGTGTTCCTCTTTTCCTGCTGCCTTCCACTTTTCCCAGCATTATGGTCTTTTCCAGCAACTCTTATCTTCTCAGAGTGTGACCAAAGTACAATAGTCTTAGTTCAGTCATTTTAGCTTCTAGGGAGAGTTTAGGCTTTTGATCTAGAACCCTCTTTTTGGCAGCTGACAGTTCCTAAAACTCTCCTCCAGCACCACATTTCAAATGAATCAACTTTCTTCCTGTTTGCTTTCTTCACTGTCCAACTTTCACACCCGTACAGAGTGATGGGAATACTGAATATTCAAATATGCACATATTCAGAAACATTTAAAACGAGTAGGTAAAAAAAGTCAAGATAGAAGATGGTGCATAACTGGGAGAGAGGATGCTTTCATTCATCAAGGTGACTTAGGCTGTATCGTAACAAAATCTGATTCAGGTTGTCATCTGGAAGAAGCCTAGGACGGTTGTGCTTACTCTCAACAGAATGCTTCCCAAGATCTTGGTTTGCACTAAATGCAGCATGTGAACACTGTCCTAAGAATATCAGAGTTCTACAATGGCAACTTTAAGATCCTTCATGCAGCCAAAATTGGCACCAGCAACAAGCTACCCTGGTGCACTAAGATGCACATTTTCTTCTTCCAAGACTACAAGTTGTCCAGAATATTGTTACCAGCTCTCCATTTCCCCAAACTCCAGGGACAACTAGTAAGTTCCTTATGGGAGGATAATTCTAGGACATTTATGATATGTTTGTAATTTCTTTGCAAATGTAGAAATAGATCATGAGTATGGGAACATCCAAGCTTGAGCTCCATCCAATCAGCATAGATCAGCAGCTCACTCAAAAGCAACCTTTTGTTTTTAGAGATCAGATACAATAATGTTTGTTTAAGGGTTCTAGCTTAGCCTACAAAAGATTTCTTGGAGGATAACAGATTGTTAATTCTGAACCTGGGACTGGGGGTTCAGCTCACTCAGTTGAAAAGTTAGAAAGCTCTGTGCCATTCACCCAGAAACCTCTGCAGGCCAATCATCTGAAGTCCATTCAGCAACCTCTGTAATCTACCCCCTTATTTGACTTCTCAAACTATATTTCCCAATAGACTTGCAGGCACCAGTTTCTTCAGGCAGCCTGCCTCCTCCTGTGCCCTCTTCTAGGATTGCCAAGCAGTAGCGCCAGCTAGGTTAGGAGTCACCAACCACTTTGACTCTATGGGTCCCCTTGGAATTCTGACACAAAGTGGTGGGCGCAAACACAAAATGGCTGCCACAAGAGGCAGAACCAACCACAAGACAGCCACAGTGGAAGGCAGAGTGACACACAGAGGAAGCCCAAGTGCAGGGAATAAGAGTAGTACTTTTCAAAAACACTCTGGGGGAAAGGAGTGTGAGAGAGAATAAAACTGACTCTGTTGTGTCAGCTGCCACCAAAACAATGGGTTTTTTTGTATTTTTAAAATATGTGTGTGCGCACATGCACCTAGAAGTCATGGCAACCTCTGGTGACTAACTGGGTGTGGTCAGATGGCGTGCTGAGAGCGGTTTAAACTGCTCCGTTTCTGACCGGATTATATTTGATCTAGACAATCGTGATCACACTTACCTCCCTTATCCCGCTTTACTGCACAGTCGCTGCGCTCCTTGTTGTCTACATGGGAGCATGCATCAGCATTTTTTAAAAATTCTCAGTTTGTGCATGCACATAGGCGCCTCTCCGTAGAAGGAGGGGGAAACTATCATGCCGCATGTGCAGAACCACCAGGGCGAATCAATCCAACCCCTCCAACAAAAGACTTCCCTTTAAATATTTGACCCGAAAATGGCCTCTGTGAGATCCCGAACTCATCTAAACGCTAAAACAAGTGACTGTTTAAATGTTGGCTTTCTAAACACGGCGGCAGAGCTCCACCTATGCGCACACCGCCAACACATTAAAAAAATGGCAGGCGAAAAGTGGAAGCCTCAGGCAGCTTTCAAGTGGGGAGGGGGTTTAAACCAGAAGTGGCTCGACACCGCAGGAGTGATCAGACATCAGAAAAGGACGGCTAGAATCAGAGAATCAGGAAAACACCACTTGGGGAACTGGTAACAAAATACTCCATTTTAAAGGGGGTTTGAGCCGGAAAGTGACAGCTGGGGACGGTGCGCAGATGTTGAGTGTGTGAAGGTGCACATAAAATCCATTACTGAAGCGTGCCAAAAGCGGAATAAACAGCCCATCGGACAGCACCCATTGTGTGTGCACCTGGAAGTCAGAGCAGAGCAGTCTGGTGACTGACCCCTATTGGGGGTCTGGAGGATATTCAGAGAGGTGGCTGAATAAAGCCTGCTCCCGCCTCTGGTATTTCAAGGAGGTCTCCCATCCAAGTACTTGCCAGAGTCAACCGTGCTTAGCTTGTAAGATCTGATGAGATTAGGCTTGCCTGGGCTATCCAGGTCAGGGCAAAATAATGTCATTTTAATTTAATCAGATCTCCAGTGTGGCCAATCAGAAGCTCTACTGGGCAAGAGCTCCACCTATTTTCTAAAAATGCTCGGTGGGCACCAGAACTCCCATAAGCACCATGCTGGGGACCCCTGAATTAGGTAAGGGGCTTTGTTGGTGGTAGGTCCGGTCTTGTTGAATGGCTTACTAAAGTACGTGCAGAAGGAGCCTTTATTTGTTGCACTCAGGAAAGCATGTAAGACAGTTTTATTCCCGAAGGCATTTTGTAAACTATTATTTATTGTATGGCAGAATTACACTCAGGAAACATATAATATAAAATACGTAACCAAGTTGATACAACGGGTATGCAGACCAATTGGGCAATCCCCCTAAATACCAATATCTAAATTTTCAATCCACTCAGTCGCAGCTGGGGAGAGTTCAAAGAGCTCAGTCACATTTCGTAAACTGTTTTGGCAGAAGGGGCCGTGTTTTTGCCAGTTTCTTTTTTAAAGCTTGTCAGTGGACTGATATATTTTTGTGCCCTTGCGACTTTTTTGTCGTTTGTTTTCTGCTTTCAGTCTGAGGAGATAAGGTAGGACATAAATATTTTAAATAAATTAATAACTACATGTGTAGACCAGGCCGATGATCACTGATTCTTCCTGCACGGTATTTCTGTTAAACTGTTCTTGAAAAGGCAGACGGTTTTCTCTCGTACTCTCAGAATAAACACAGTTGAACCGGGTAACTTATCACTGGACTCCAGAGTGCTTTTTCGAAAGACATCTGGTGTCGATTTAGGCTCAGCGCAATGATAACTGGCCAACTGCTCTGGCTTTCTGCCTTCTGGGTGTGTGAAAAAGGAATCACAGGCAGAAGAGTTCCCTCTGGAGCACAGCAAAGCTGACAGTAGCTGGGATCCAGCAACATGCAAGCATTAAGATTAAACAGACTCAATGTCATTCCACTTGGGCAAGACCTAGCGCTTTCCTCCCTATCTGTTTCACTGTCCACGAATTGGTGGCACGAGCTCTTGTGCCGAGGGAAAAGCAAGAGGGGATAGAACAGGCTGGACTTAGTACAAGCGGATTCTTGCATTTTATGCCCGCGCAAGAGCTCTAGTGCAAGTGGAAATTCTGCACTGGATCCAACTCATTACGTTTGACCTGTCTTCTCCTTATGTAGACTGCATCAGGGAACGTGAAATCGATATGCATCCCAGATTTCAAGTAAAAGAACTGGGGAAACCTTACAGTGCAATTATCGAATTCTGGTTTGGCGCATCCTGGTGGCTAGGGTTGCAAGGCCCCTCCTGGCCACCAGCAGCAGAGGATGAGGGGGTAGGTTTGACAGGACCAAGTGGGGAAACTCCTGGAGATTTGGGGATGGAGCCTGGGGAGGACTGAGTGGGGTACAGTGCCACAGAATCCAATTTCCAAAGCATCCATTTTCTTCAGGGGAACTGATCTTGGTAGTCTGAAGATGAACTGTAAATCCAGGAGAACCCCAGGTCCCACCTGGAGGCTGGCATCCCTACTGGTGGCAGAAAGTGTAGTCAAGTCCCAGCTGACTTATCATGACCCCATAGGATTTTCTGTTGGAAGTTAAGGGCTTTCACGCTGCCTCGTGCCTCAGACTTCAGAGGGGGATGACTATAGAGTTAGAGAGATAGAGAGGCCGGGACACAGGGCATCCTCTCCTTTCTACTCCACTGTTATCCCTTTGATGTAGATTGTTATTCTCAAGGAAAACTTCCTTCCTTCTGGCTTCTCCCTCACTCCCACCACAGAACACCACAATTCTCTATCTTGACAACATGAAAATGGGATTCTTTCCTGTATCCCAATCCATTTAGTTAGTTAGATTAGACTAGAGAACCTAGCTCTCCACAAACTCCTATTTTAGTTTCTCAAATATAAAGAGGCTCCATGTAACTTTTGTCTCATGCCAGCACACAAACTGAACAGATGGACTCTGCCACATTAAAGCCTTGGGCACTCTGGTAACCATAAATCCTCACACTTTCAAGGCAAGAGATGAACAGAGGTGGTCTGCTATTACCTGCCTTTGTGTAGTAACACTGGATTTCCTTGGTTTGGCGAGAGCCAGTTTGGTGTAGTGGTTAGGAGTGTGAACTCTAATCTGGGAGAACTGGGTATGATTCCTCACTCCTCCACACCAGCCAGCTGGGTGACCTTGAGTTAGTCACAGTTCCCTTAGAACTGTTCTCTCAAGAGCAGTTCTCTCAGAGCTCTCTCAGCCCCACCTACCTCATAGGGTGTCTGTTGTGGGGAGAGGAAGGACGGAGGTTGTAAGCCACTCTGAGACTCTGAGTGAAGGGTGGGGTATAAATCTAACCTCTCCTCCTCCTCCTCCTCTTCCCCTTCCCATCCAAATACCAGTCAGGGTTGACCCTGCTTAGCTTCCAAAATCAGGCTATCCTGGGCTACTCTGGTCAGGGCTTAATGCATCTTAGGGTTGTTCCCACATACATGATCATCACATACTGACCACAGCTTGAACGCGTGATATAGCAAATGATAGCTTGTATGGCGCAATAATAGTGCAACCCCAAGCAGTTATACCCTTCTGAATCCATTGAAGTCAAGGGGCTTACAAGGGTTCAGCTTTTTTGTCAAGGTGTTTAGCTGTAACAACGGTAAAAATCACAAATATAAAGTTGAGTCACAATGGAACACAATGTAGTATCATGCATCATTTAAAAAAGTTCCATTTTGAGTGTTTGGCATGCCTGTCCTGTTCTTTAAAGGAAAGAAAAATCTTTCTGGACGACATCCATATCTCTGTTAGCAAGCAACTGCTGGAATTTTGGTTGAACTGACCAGTGATACTTTCCTAAATGACAAGTGCATGTGTGAATGAGTCCTCATAAACCTAACAGCACACAGAACTGTCAGCATTATTAAGCTTTCCAGGGAGGTCTCTTCACACATTCAGTTTAGATTAATGAAATGTAAAGTCATCAATCCATGCACATTCCTGCGTGACCCAGCCTTCAAGGTTCACTCTTCCTTAAAGCCTCAGCTAGATGGAATGCAGACATGAAAAATCAGTGCCTTTCATGTTAAATAAAAGATTCTAGCCCCTGCTGTTCTCATTAACTTTAGACACAACACGTTGATGCCTCCGGATTGCATAATAAATAGATCCCTAAAGTGCAAGTTCAAATAGTATAATTCAAAAGGTAATCTTATGATTTTGAAAGCTCCTGTATTATCTGTATCAAGAAACAGCCACAGCCCTTCACTCAGCCCCAGTGCAAATAATATTAAGGAGATGCTCAGTTTCTCTATAGTTTCCTTTTCTCTTATGTGTTCAGAGCAGCTTTATTTTTTTCCAAAGAATAGCTTTCCGTCCCCTGATTCCACTTGTGTCCTTGTGTATGCATTCTCTTTTCTTGATGTATTTCCATAGGCCACCCTAGAGAATGAATGTTCCTTTTACAGCACTGATACATGTAAGGCTGTGACCTCTGGGCCAACTAACAATTGAGGGCAGGCAAAACATGTATTGTACATAAAGCATGGAGTACACAGTTAAATATAGTCCAGTCCTATGTTGCCACCCATAAAAACATAAGAGAAGCCATTGTTGGACCAGGCCAATGGCCCATCTAGTCCAACACTCTGTGTCACATAGTGGCCAAAAATACCAGGTGCCATCAAGAGGTCCAGCAGTGGGGCCAGGACACTAGAAGCCCTCCCACTGTTGCCCTCCCCCAAGCACCAAGAATACAGAGCATCACTTGCACCAGAATGAGAGTTCCTATCTATACCTTGTGGCTAATAGCCATGGATGGACTTTTGCTCCATATGCTTATCTAATTCCCTCTTGAAGCTGTCCATGCTTGTAGCCGCGGCCACTTCCTGTGGCAGTGAATTCCATGTGTTAATCACTCTTTGGGTGAAGAAGAACTTCCTTTTATCTGTTCTAACCCGACTGCTCAGCAATTTCATTGAGTGCCCACGAGTTCTTGTACTGCGAGAAAGGGAGAAAAATACTTCTTTCTCTACCTGCTCTATCCCATGCATAATCTTATAAATCTCAATCATGTTTTTAGTTTTAGTTTAGCTTTTAACTTTACGGGCATTCTCATCATTGCACGGCTTAATATATTTGCTAGCATCTTCTGTAATTGTAAGGCTGAAATGCCGTGATTTAATTCATTTTCACAACACAGGCCTAGATACTGTCCAGTTGCATGTCATGGTCTAGTTGAGGCCAAACAATTGAACTACTTTCTGCAGAGGCAAGTAAACCATACAGGGACCCAACGTGGATGAGGAGGAGAAGGAACATTAAATCTGGAAGATTTAATAAGACCATGTTTCCACACTTAGAGCCCTCTGCAGACATTTATGTTCTGTTCCATTCATGCAAAATGGGAGCCCTCCAACTATGCATATAGGGCGCACTTGAGTTCCTATGAGGCGCCTGACAAGTTTGGACACCGAACTTTTCTGCATGCTTGACCTACTCCTGATTTTCCTAGTTGTTGGTCTACAAGCACTGGAATTGGTTTAAGATTAAAGTGGGAGGCCATGTTAGTCTGCCTGCAGCAGTAGAAAAGAGCAAGAGTCCAGTAGCACCTTAAAGACTAACAAAATAAGTAGCAGGGCTTGGGCAAGGTTCTTCTGCTTGTCTGCCTTCCCTGTGTATTTTCACAGTTGTGGAGTCTGTTTATTTTCTTCTACATGTGGCTTAAATAATGAAGATCTTCAAGGGAGGGTGCTGTCAGTGGCAGCACAGCAGCCCCTCCATCTCTCTCTCTCTCTCTCTCTCTCTTTTTAAAAAAACAGCCCTAAAATATTGATCTATCAATATAGTATTGTAACAATAGCTGAAGCATAGAGATATGCCTTTTCCCTTATATCTCTACCAAGGAAGGGTATAGAGCAGGGGTGGCCAAACTGCGGCTCAGGAGCCACATGCGGCTCTTTCACACATATTGTGTGGCTCCTGGCAGGGTGGCTGGGGAAGCGAAGGGAAGGCATGCCTCCCCGACTGGTCTTCCCTTCCCCAGCCAGTGTTCCATCCCTGGGTAGGCTTGAGGTGCGGGGGGGAGCAGAGAAAGAAAATAACTTTAACTTTAAATGCATTCTCAAAGCCCCCCCCCCCCCAGCCTACAAATATCATTGGATAAATAAATAACATTATCAATATCTGTTCTTACCCCTTTTGTTTTTATTTTTGGCAGTCTCATTTAATGTTAATAAAAAGCAAATTTGCCTATTTTTTCCAGTAAAAACGTGTGTGTAATATTTGTTCATGTCTTGTGGCTCTCAAACATCTGACGTTTATTCTATATGGCTTTTAGGTTAAGCAAGTTTGGCCACCCCTGGTATAGAGACTTACTTAAAAAAAAATGAAAGCTGGGAATGCAGAGAATCCATTCACACAAATCAGAACCCTGGAAAATCAAGGTTATGGGTAGCATGAATGGAAGCTGTACACCCATGCAAAACCCATATATTGCCTAACTGAGATGGAAGCCATGTGTATTGGTTGTACCATGCTCCCCACACACACAGCTGGCAGCCTCTGGCTTCTCAAGAATGAAACAGCTCTTATGACTTCCATCAGTCAGTCAATGGGAACAACTTTCTTCCTGCTATCTTATGTACATATGTGCCATCAAGTCACAACTAACCTACGGCAGATCCAGCAAGGGACTTGCAAGGCTACTGAGAAGCAGTGGTGATATGCCATTGCCTTCCTTTACAGAGTCTTCCTTGGTGGTCTCCCATCCAAGTACCAACCCTACTTGGTTTTCTGAGATCTGACGAGATTGTCCTATACCACACTGCCTTTCTTTCCCCTGCTCTTTTAAGCAGAAGGAATTGAACCTACTTGTTGTGTCAAAACCAGCATTTTGAATTCTACCCCGAAAGCTTTAGGATGGAGAACCACATTCACAATTACCCTCAATCGGAAGAGCCACATGACTACTTTATGCCTCCTCAGACTCACAATAGAATAAGCTATAATGGTTAACATTAAATTTATAACTGTAGCCTTTTAAATTACCAGAGTACCTCTGTGAATGTAGGTTTATTTCTCCTCATCACCGTTGCATCACCGTTGATGCAAAAAAAAAAAAATCAGTATTTTTTGGGGGTTGGGTATATTTAACCCCAAAAATACCAGTATTTCCTGATATTCCTGAATTCCAATACCGGTATAGTATTCGAATTCAGTAAACATTTGGGATTCCAGAATTTTTTTGGCTCCATTATACCCTATGGGGACCATTATATTCAATGGTCCCCATAGGGTATAATGGAGAATCAATCCAAGGTTATCTGGGGCTCTGAGGGAGCTGTTTGTTGAGGCAGAGAAACCAAATTTGCAATGGAGGGGGAAAAGGTGTTTAAAGGGATCATGGTCCCTTTAAATATCTTCTCCAAACCACAATGCCACAGGTTCACCCAGAAGGTGTTTAAAGGGCTCACAATCCCTTTAAACACCTTCTTCAAGCAGTGAGTTCACCCAGAAGGCATTTAAAGGGACTGTGATCCCTTTAAATGCCCTTTAACTTTGACTACCCAGTGGTCCTGAAAATCCAGACTATTTTGGGGATTTGGGGGGCTTCTCCATTTCAGATAGCCCCCCCCCCCAAAGCAAAACCTATATTCGGCTCTGGAAAATACCAATACGGTATTCTCAGATATTTTTTCAGGTTGGATTTAGCCAAGTGCATATCCCTAATATCTGGAGTGAGGGAAAAGTCTGTTGGAGTGAAGGACTCAGCATGCCTGGACATTAGAGGGCACTATGTCACTCTAACTGTGTCTACATGTTATCACCTTGAACGGGATGTCTCTCTCTCTCTCTGTCTTAATCTGGGAGCTGTCACCTGATCCCTCCTCTCTCTCTGTGTGCTTTGTACTCCCCATTCTCCGCATGGCTCTTCATGGAGTCACAGGTCTCTGCAGGTATCTCCTATAGAAACACTGTCCTCATACTTCCATACACATGGTGCCAGATTAGCTGGCCACTTTTGTCAGGGAAAGTACTCTTTAAATTAAGCTTCTCTCTCTCTTTTCAACTGCAACCTGCATGTGGACTGAATCGGCCTGAATAAATGTAAGTCTACCATTTTTTGCAATACACTTCTTGGGAGATTTATCAACTGCACTCAGTATGACTGGGCAAACCTAGGGATGCCAGCCTCCATGGGGGACCTGAGGATCCTCTAGAATTATACTTCATTTCCAGACTGCAGAGATCAGCTCCCCTAGAGAAAATGGCTTCTTTGGAGGTGGACCCAATGCATCATATCCCACTGAGGTCCCTGTCCTCCCCAGGCTGCCTCCCCCCCAATCTCCAAGAATTTCCCAACCTGGATCTGGCAACCCTATGCCCCCCATCCCCTGCCAATGACCATGGGGGATGTGGCAACCCTAAACTCTGATGTCCTAACCAAATATCCCAATCAGGCCTTCCCCCTCTGCCTTCCCGTTCTCTCTTCAACATGAGAAAGTGAGATTGCCAGAAAGCCCAGAGGACAGTGAGTTGGCTGTGGAGGAAGGGGCGTGTAATCACCACCACATCACTGTGGCTAGCTTGGTCTTTTCCATAACTGTCATGGTGGCAGTGGTGTTTTACTCTCTCTTCTCTGTGGCTCACTTGCCTTCCTCCTGACAGCTTCAGAGAAAGAGTGTGTCTGTGTGTGTTAGAGTGGATGGGCCTTTCTCTTCTATCCCTAGCATGGGGCCCACATCTCAGGGAGGCTCACAGCTTAGCCACCCTTCTGTCCCTGTGGTGGCTGGCAGCTGTTTCCAAGTGGAAGCCACCTGCCAAACACAAGCCCTGTCGGGCAATGGCCCTGCTCATGTTTCCTGGAACATGAGGCAGGTGCCACATTGCAGAATAATGCTCAGAACAGCCAAAGGTGGCATGTCAAAGAGTCACATGTAGCGCCCATGCTACTGTTTCTTTAAAAAATGCTACACTGCTTTCTGGTTCATCTTCTGACTTCTGTGCAGTCCCACATTGGGACTGCACATGCACAGGCCTAATGTGTGCTTGCACTGAAGAAGATGAATAATAGTTACAGGTAAGTGAAACACTGTTAGATAGTGAGAAATATGATGGATTTACTCAATAAAAACCAAATCTTTCCCCTTATCACTCTGTCGCCCCATGGCAAAACACCCACAATCTTCTGAATATGACGTTACAAATAAGTATACAAATTACTACTTTTCTTCTAGGCCACTGAGAAGTACAGATTCTGGGGACTTCCAGTACGGCGCGGCGAGCGGGCGGGCGCGTCTCGGGACTCTCGGGCCGCCCGTCTCCCTCTTTGCTCCTTTGGTGCTTTCCTGGTTGCCCGGGGGCACCGCCCAGCCTCCTGGAGGGGGGTAGGGGAGCAGGGGGCTTCATCCAGCCACCCCTTCGCACCTGGCAAGTGCGGGGGTGCGCTGCTTTTTGCCCCGAAGCAGGAGCGACCGAGGAGAAGAAACATGGCTCCCATGTTTCTACTAGCCGCGACCAGCCGTTTTAAGGACTGCTTGTTTTTGAGTTTGTCGTTTTTGGTTTCGTCTTGCAACAAAGGGAACTTGTGAGTACGTATTTGCTCTCACTATAACATAGGATGACCCTTATTATATGATCCCTATCAGACTCTCTCAAATGGTGGAATGTATAAGCGGCCGTGAAAAGGAACTGAGTAAAAGGCTGCAAAATGGTGCTAGACAGGAGGAAGGAAGAAGGCTCAGCAGGAGAAATAATGACAATTAATTTAGAAAGTTCTGACAGTGAATATATAACTTTGGAACAATTTAAAACAGAGTTATTTAAGGTGGTGCAGCAGGCAGCCGAGGACGCCTGTAAAAATATTATTAAGAAATATTTAAAAAGAGATCTGGACTTGGAAAATAAACAGAGTTCAGAGCATGTAGTAAAGGAGGAGTTCTTGCAATGTCAGACCCCTTCGGAAGAACAAGGTGACTGCCAAAAGAAAAAAAAAGTGAATGATTTTCCCTTTAAGGAGACGGAAGAGAAACACTCCCTGATAAAAAGTCGAGCAAAATACTTTGTAAAGCGCATTAAGACAGCAGGATTCACAGAAAGAAACCCCCGAAAGCAACGTAAAGTAGTTACGAAAAAAAGAATTAAAAGGAGAACGTGGCAACTCCCAAAGAAAAAGACTAATGCCTGGACAACACGTGTAACAGAACTGAGAATACAGGACATACAAAAAGGAGTAGAAATACATGAGTTTAAAGAGGAGAGGCATCAAGGAATGATTATGAAGAAGAGGGTGCTCCAGGAAACAGGGGTGCCATTTATTTTATGTATTTGTATAATTTCCTTTTCTTCTGCATGTTTTGTATTGAATGAAACGAGGTTGCTGTTAAAGGAATGAAATAAGGCACGCTTACTTACTTTGAAAGGATAATACGAATTCTAGATAGATAATTCCTGCCCAGTTTAGTGGCTTCTGAATTTCATGCTATTCTAAAATTCCACTTTCACTGTCTTGTAAAGGGGTTATTTTTGTTGTTGTAATATAAAGGAGTCAGGCAAGGTAAGGCTTTTGGGTTGGTTTGTTGTGTTTATATTTTTAGAAAAGGAAAATTGCTTCTTTAAAGGGATCTGTTTTTTCAAAGGGATTGCTTTATATGATATGATATAAAGAAATTAGGTACTGTAAGAAGAAATGGGGTAATATGCTACTACCTTACTACTCTTAGAAAGGGAAAAGAGCGGTAAAAGTTATTTCATAGCAGATCTGGTTTAGGCTATGGATAGCTTTTGGTCTGGTTAAATATAGGGAAGTTGCGGGTATCCTCGGTTAAAAGAAGGAAATATGAGGGTAATTATGGCAGAACTATTATGCAAGCCTGTAAATTTTGATTTTGAGGGTTGAAGTGTAGCTGAAATGTATTACCAGAATTATGAGCAATATGCATGGGGGGAAAAAAAGGAAAGACAAATAAGATATGGAGAAATTTTCCTAAGCTGATTTGGTTTGTTGTAATGATGTTGTCCTTGTGAAACTGGGGAAGGTTTTGGTGTTTGTTTTGTTTTCAAAATCAATAAAAAATTATTAAAAAAAAAAAAAGAGAAGTACAGA
>JAPDNY010000007.1:163336214-163348316 GCA_029375565.1 Gekko gecko | reverse complement strand
GGCTCTTTTGTAACAGGAACTCCTTTGCATATTAGGTGACACGCCCTAATGTAGCTAATCCTCCAAGAGCTTACAGAGCTTTTCTTACAGGGACTACTGTAAGCTCTTGGAGGATTGGCTACACTAGGGGTATGTCACCTAATATGCAAAGGAGTTCCTGCTACAAAAGAGCCCTGTGGACAGGTAGTAAGTAAAGGTAAAGGTTCCCTTGTTCAAAAGCCAGTCGAATCCGACTCTAGGGTTGCGATGCTCATCTCCGTTTCAAAGCCGAAGAGCCAGCGCTGTCCAAAGACGTTTCCGTGGTCATGTGGCCGGCATGACTAAACACCAAGGCGCACGGAACGCTGTTACCTTCCCACCGAAGTGGTACCTATTTATCTACTTGCATTTTCTTGCTTTCTAACTGCTAGGTTGGCAGGAGCTGGAACTAGAGATGGGAGCTCACTCCATCTTGCGGCACCTGGGTCTTGAACTGCTGAACTGCTGACCTTCCACAGCCTGCAGTTCAGCGTCTTAACCACTTGAGCCACCGCAGCTCCTGGACAGGTAGTATAACCCCCGTAACTGACCCTTCTATTCGCTATCATCACCTCTGTTTTCTTAGTTCTGAACTGCATGCTCTTTCTTGAATGCTTAGTGTGCTTGTGATTAGGAAATTCTTCAATAAAAAGTATTTATTCTTCAAATCTGGAGTCTTCCTACTGTACCGGACCTTGGTATAAACAAGTGTGCGATCCCTTGTACCCTTTTGGCCTCTCCTGCCACCTAGCTAATTTTCCCCAAGAACAAGGCAGGCCATTGGTGGTAACACCTCAAGGCCATGTACAGGAGGGGGCCTTACTTAGGTCTTGTTCTTGGGAGTAGTCCTCCAGTGTGTGTGTGTGTGTGTGTATGTGTGAAGTATTCTCCATCTACAAGTGTTCTTTTCTAGTTGGAAGCACTAAAGAGACCTCTTGTGAAGTAGATAGAGTGTCCTGTGTGCTAGTTAGGGTTGCCAGATCCAGGTTGGGAGGGACTTCAGCGGGGTATAATGCCTCAGAGTCCACCTTCCATACTGGCCACTTTTTCCAGGTGAGCTGATCTCTGATGCATGGAGATCAGCTGTAATAGCAAGAGATCTCCAGCCACCACCTGGAGATTGGCAACCCTTGCTCTAGAGGAAACTGAAGCCGGATTAGGAACCTCACCCCTACCCACTGTGTCTCAGAGGGTGTTGCAATCACTATAGCACACGGACTCCTGCAATCTACCCTCAGCCCTGTATTATAGAAGTTTACAACTGTGTGTGCCACTTGTTAGCAAACCTTTGAAGTTGTAGACCATTGAGGGCAGAACTTTCATAGAATGTCAAAGCTATTGTCTGCCTGTGCATAAAGCCACAGAGTTATCTGATTAACCCAGAACAAAGCACAAGTTCGGATTCTAGGGTGCATCTGGGACACTGATCAGATGCTTCTGTACTTTAAAGAGAAGGGCCCGATACCTGTATGTTTGTTGGTACAGCACAGTACATGCTTTTGTAGTTATGCTATAAACCATGGACAAAAACTGAAACCCCTTCTACATTATTCAGACAAAAAACTTAGAACTGCGTAAAGAAAACACTTGGCTATGCCAAGCTTGATTTATGGCTAAGCATGCTCCGCAGTTCCTTCAGATCATTTTAGTAAACTGACTGAAACTGAAAGCCTTTTGTCTCTGCTGGTGTAGAATTCCAGGGCAACAGCTGCAAAGCTGCCATTATAATAATTGCTTACACTGCTGTAAGAGACAAAATGTAATCTGTCTGCTTCATAAAGGTTTCCCTTGCTCGAAAGTTAGTCAAATCCGACTCTAGGGGGCGGTGCTCATCTCCGTTTCTAGGGGGCTCTAGACTCTAGGAGGCGGTGCTCATCTGACATACACAAATGAAGGATGTAAGGGTTCCTTGGCAACCCAGGCCGGGTCGGCATATACCTAAACTCATTTAAACTCAGATATAGAAGAAAATGGAGTGCAATACAGATACTCCCCAGATACAGATACAGATACTCCCCTGGACTGCAAGGAGATCAAATCAGTCAGTCCTAAAAGAAATCAACCCTGACTGTTGCCTGGAAGGCCAGATACTGAAGCTGAAGCTCAAAGATTTTGGCCACCAAATGAGAAGGGAGCACTCACTGGAGAAGACCCTGACGCTGGGAAAGATTGAAGGTCAAAGAAGAAGGGGATGGCAAAGGATGAGATGGTTGGACAGTGTTATCGAGGCAACGAACATGAAATTAAGAGAACTCTGGAGCATGATGGAAGACAGGAGGGCCTGGCGTGATGTGGTCCATGGGGTCGCGAACAGTCGGACTCGACTGTGCGACTGAACAACAACGTAGAAGAAAATGGTCTGCTCAGCTAAGAAAAGGGGGAACAGGGAGAATCATTATAAATGTAAAGAAATAAAATACCCCACCCCCATACTCCATCTGGGGTTCAACAATACAGTTATCTCAAAAACTTCTACCTTAAAATTAGCTGCATTTTGCACATTCCAGTTTCAAACAATAGGCAGACACCGTTTCCTTTGGTAATAAGCAGTACTGCTTGTACTTTTACAAAGAAAACATCTTTTTACAGATCGAGGAGATAAGAAGGAAGCTGGCAGGCAGGAAGTTCTAATTTCACATCAGCCCAGAAACTGCCGCTGAGGGACAGAAACCTCTTGACAACCTGCTCCAATGAGTGCCAAATTCAGACTTTCTTTCTTTTCAGTTGACATGAAAACTGCAGACATGGGGCGATTCTGCATCTACCATTCGCTCCACGTTTTCTCAACTGGGAGGAAAAGGTGCAGCTCAAAACCACATTCAAATACCTCGGGGGCAACGCTGTACTGACTGCAAAGTCATCCCTGAATAGCCATAAATCTATGCAGAAGGTCCCAGAAAACACGATGATCAAAGAATGCGAAAGCAGCATGCAGTGTAAAGGGTACCATAAAATCCAGTGAACAAAGGAAGTGAAAGCAGCATGCAATGCAGAGGGGGGATATCTGTTCCAACGTGAGTTTCATAAAACAACCGAGGGAAAAGCCAACGCAGAAGCGCCCATTATTTCAGGTCCCACCCTGGATGGATGTTATGTGACTCAAATTCCAATTAAGGACCATTCATCAATTTCCCTTTGCCCAATTTTACAGATTAATGCACTCTAGGGCAGTGGAATATGTATCACATAGCATCCATCCAGGGTAGGAGAGGTAAACAAAAAAGTTTTGCCTTTTGGTCAAAGCAGAAGTCTAGCAGCACCCTTAAAGAATAGCAACGTACCACTGGACTCAGTTTCGTTTTGCTACAATAGATTAATACAGTTGCCCCACTGGAATCAAAAGTCAGGTTCATCTGTCTGTCAGAAGTGTTCGAAACAAGTAGGCAGATTTATGTGTCTCTGGTGGGAATGTTTAGTGATAGATTTGGGGAAGCAGATAGTTGAAGTAATTGGAAAATGTGGGGGCTGCACAATAACTTACGATCCGGGGATGGTTTTATTAGGCTTGACACACAGAGGAGCTGAAGGAAAGGCATTAACATTTATATTGCATATACATTTGCATAATCTGATAATATCTGGAAGATTATTAGTGGCAAAAACGGTAGGCAAATAAATAATAAACGGTAAGCAAACAAACTGCATAATTGGCTTGGGAAATGGTTTATGATGTTGATGGACAAGATAACATGTTATGAGCTTGTGTGTGTGATTTCTCACAAAAAATCCCTGAGTCAAAATTAGTGGCCGTTTGTAATAAACTAGAATAATTTAAATCCAGACCACCATGCAAGTACAGAAATTTTATCCTGCATATAGTTGTACCTGGGAGGGAAGGCAGTCTGGTATAGATTGACCTCATCAGCTCTCAGGAGCTAAGCAGGGACAAGATTTGGGTGAGAAGCCACCAAGTCTGAGGAAGGCAATGGCAAATCCCCTCTGCTTCTTACTTACCTTGAAAGCCATTTGCTGAGGTTGCCAAAAGTTCAGGGCTATTTTTGGGCAGGAACGCACAGGAACGCACAGGAACGGAGTTCCGGCTGGCTCCCAAGTTGGCCACGCCCAGCAGGAACTCATTAGCATAGTAGGCCACACCCAACATCAGAAACTCATTAGGATTGGCTACATTAGGGGTGTGTGGCCTAACATGCAAAGGAGTTCCTACTACAAAAAAAGCCCTAGGTTTTGACCACAAGCAAGGTAAACAGAATAAGAAGCAAAAGGTGGGTGTGGTTATATGACCACACTAATGGTAACATAGGGTGTGGCCTAATATGCTAATGAGCTGTGTTGTGAGGGGTGTGGCCTAATGTGCTAATGATTTTCTGCTGTTGGGTGTGGCCTGTTATGCTAATGAGTTCCTGCTGGGCTTTTTCTACAAAAGTTGGTTGCAACTTGATGGCACATACCTATGTATAGTAGTTGATAGTAACATATGTGTAATATCATGATGTTATCTGACATTTTTGTGGTCAAGTTGCAGCTGACTTATGACGACACTCTAGGTTTTTCAAGGAAAGAGATGTTCAGAGGTGGTTTGCCATTCCCTGCTTCTGTGTAGGAACCCTGGTGTGCCTTGGTGGTCTCCCATCCAAATACTGACCAGGACTAACGCCACATAGCTTCCAAGATCTGACGAGATCAGGCTAGCTTGAGCTATTCAGGCCAGGGTGTTATCTGACTATTAACAATATTAATATACTATAAATGTACTATTATATTTTTGTAATTTGCTTTAAATAAAATGAAAAGGCCATTAGTCAGGTTGTTACTGTCATGACTCCTGCCGCACCTGAGCTTTCGGGGGCCACGGAGGAGCTAAGTGTAAGCAGGAACGAGCTCCCCTCGCCAGAAGCCTCCACACCTGATAATGCGACAAGCTCTGAGCCCAGCCCAGCAATAGCTGGGGCAGATCGCTGCTTGAGTGACACGCCCCCTGATTCGCCCCCACTGGTGTCTTGCTTACAAGAGCAGCGCCAGCAGGACTTGACAGCTTGGCGGCGCGAAGTACTCATGCACGCCTGGCGTTCGTTTAGCCCAGAGTATTAGCGGGAGCCGGGGCGTGCTTGGAGCATGCTAATTACCACCTACTGGAATTACTATGTAGCCTATGCTGGCACAGCATCCGACTCGTGCCAGCAACTAGTTGCATCCACGAAGCTCTGCACTGCACCACTCCAGTTCCTGACGCCTTGTTCCTGGTTTGATCTCTCCGGTTCCTCGACCTTGGCTCGCCTAGACCTCGCTACTCTGCACATTGCACCCCCAGACTCTTGACCCTCGGCTTTTGGACTCTTGACTCATGGCTCTCGTACTCTGGACCCTCAACTCTTGGACCTCCTGACCACGCTAACGTTTGGTGACTTGGACTTGGCTCCCTGGTTTTCTTGGCTTGCTTGGCTTCTGACTCTGAACTGTCTCTCGACCACCCTGCTTGTCTTACTCCTTGAACTTGGTTATTTGCTCCCAGCCAGCTCTGACCTCGGACTGTGTCTCTCTGTTATGTCCTAGGACCAGGAACGAGAGCAGGCAGGAAAACAGCCGAGCTCCGTTCCTGGGAACAATAGGGACTAGGCTCCTGAACCTGCCAAAAGGGAGCCAATGGAAACATTGGCGGGAGATTCAAACCCACCAATAGGAATGTGGGGCGCCCCCCCACAACTGTATATAGTTGGCCTCCGGCCGTTGCTGGTTGTCTTTTTGTTGTGAAGTACGAAGAAACGCGTCTTCTCTTAGGTCGTCGTCCGCGTCATGAGGCACGGAACCCAGTACTTTACACTCTTGGCCACCCCGCTCGTCCTACCCTTTGAACTTGGTTACTTGGTCTTGGCCGGTTATGACCTTGGACTCTGCTCTGACCACCCCACGCTTGCCTGGTCCCACACCCCAGCCTGTGACAGTTATGTCCACGCATACTGGAAGCCTGCCACTTTTCAATGGGGGCAATTCAGAATTTGGGAGTAGATGTGCTATGTCCTGTCCAGTGTTCCTGATAAGTGTGCATTCACCATGTTGTCTGAACCTGGGGTGGGGTTGGGGGAGGGATGGACATATTTTACATGCACATTCAGTTTTGGTAGGTGCAAACCAGAACCCTGGAAAACCCAGTAATTAATTCATGTGTATCAAAGTTACACACACATACAAAATATGCACGTTAGTGCTACCAGCTTCCAGGTGGGGCCTGGACTACAATTCCAACTGCTCTCCAGGCTGCAGAAATCAGTCCCCCTGGATGAAATGGTGGCTTCTGACATCTCAATCTGTGGCATCACATCCCTGCTTAGTTCCATCCCTGCCCTAGTCTCTGTCCTCCCTGGGCAACGCACCCAAATCTCCAGAAATTTCCCAAGCTGAAGTTGACAAGCCTAACTCATATCCCCTGGGTTTGGAGAACATGGTAACTGCTCAAATGAGAATGATCTCGGTGTGGTTGCAGGGCTCTTGGTATGGGTGACCTCTGTTTTCTATCCATAGCACTACTGTGTAGAAAACCTGCTAGGCTTTGCTGGGAGCTACACCTCTGCTAAGGGCCACGATGGCTCAGTGGTTAAGACACTGAACTGCAGCCGTAAGTGGGAAGCAATTTGATGGCACAACACATACACACACAAAAAACCTGCTTTTCTTTGGTCGTTGAGGAGGGCAGATGCTACGTGGCTCGTCTCTAATATCCCATCCTTGTTTGTTTTCCCTGCTCAGCTTCCAACGTTGACTTGTGACTGTATTAACTGCAAAATATTTACGTGTTTTCACACTGCCATCTGGGAACTATCATTTGGCATGATAACCTATGCCAACATGATGCCGACATTGCCAGTGATGAATGCCGCCCACTTCATAGCACATACGCTTGAATACAGTTGGTTTTAAATGGGGCGTAAATGGCCTGGGAGCAGACGTAAGCCAAGCAAATGGTCAGCAGGTGACAAAGCAGCTACCTGGCCAGACTCTAATAGCTATGCCACTATTGGGTAGACACAAAACCACATCAGTGTTGGTCAACAGAGAACAGATTGTTGAGGTGATGACAGGAGGTACTTCACTCAACACAAAACAGGTTTTATGAGCAAGGTAGGTTTGCATGTTCACCAGATTGGTGTGTGTGTGTGGGGGCTCCTACTGAAACCATGATGAGATTGCATTCTGGAATTGGATGAAATTTGTGGTGCTGTGGGGCTAGGGTTGCCAAGTCCCACCCTGGCCCCTGGTGGGGAATTATGTAGGGTTGCCAGATCCAGGTTGGGAAACTCCTGGAGATTTGGGGATGGAGTCTGGGGAAGACAGGGACCTCACTCAGGTACGATGCTATAGCTCCCACCCTCCAAATCATCCATTTTTTCCAGGGGAACTGGCCTCTGTAGTCTGGGGGTAAGTTGTAATTCCATGGGATCCTCAGGTCCCTCCTGGAGGCTGGCATCCCTATGTGGGGTATGGGTACTCTCCCAGATCTAATTGTGACAGAGTTGATTTTATAATGGAGCTACATGTGGGACACATTCTAGGATAATAAATTAAAATACATTCTGTCACATTTGTTATAAGTAGCCACACAGATATCTGTTGGAAGTCCAACTCTGCTAAAAATGAAAGGTCAAATAAATTCCTGACTTGTCTTGCTGACAACTTCATTTTCCAGAAAGTGGAGAGGGAAACAAGGGGATTTGCTATCTTGGACTTGATTCTTACCAACAGGGAAGAACTGGTTGATGAGGTGAAAGTAGTGGGCACCCTGGGTAGTAGGGTTCCCAA
Organism: Gekko gecko; assembly: GCA_029375565.1. Lineage (NCBI taxonomy): Eukaryota > Metazoa > Chordata > Lepidosauria > Squamata > Gekkonidae > Gekko > Gekko gecko. The sequence continues at coordinate 163,340,546 of JAPDNY010000007.1, read as the reverse complement.
GTACTTACCATCTGGGGGCGGGGGACGAATGCTCCCCGGCTGGACCAGTCTTCCTGGTAACGCACCATGCTGTTGCCAGGAAGTGATACCAGGTGACGCTCTGGCAATGGGGCTGAAAACTCGATGGTAACATCGAGTTTCCAGCCCCATTGCCAGAGCGTCACCTACCGTCCCTTCCTGACGACGGCATGGTGCTCCGCGCCTCTCCTTCCCCTGGGGATGGTCCTGCAGGGACGTATCCATCCCCCACCGGCATGCGGTAAGTTCTTGGGAAGCCTACTGGGTAATAATGACCATGTAATTTTGGAATTTACAGTCTTGGGGAAGGGAAAAGCTGTACATATTCAGACATATAGACTGGACTTCAGGAAAGCAAATCTTGACAAACTAAAAGTTATGCTGGGCAGAATCCCATGGTCAGGAATACTTTAGGAGAAAGGAGTTCAAGAAGGATGGCTGTTTTTTAAAAGCGAGATACTGAGGGCACAATCACAAACGATTCCTATGAGAATGAAAAATGAGCGGAGCCTAAAGAAGCCAAGGTGGCTCCATAAACAGCTTTCTAAAGACTTCAGAAATAAAAAAATAAAAACTCGGAAAATCTACAGCAACTAATAAAAAAAGACTCATTTAGAAAGTGGAAGGAGGGTCTTTAACCATGGATGAATATAAACAAATAGCCAGTGCTTGCAGAGAGAGAGTTAGGAAAGCTAAAACTCAGTATGAGCTTAGGCTAGCAAGAGATGCTAAAAACAACAAAAAAGAGTTCTTTTATTATGTTAAAAGTAAGAAAAAGAGCAAGGACATGGTGGGCCCATTGGGAGGACAGGAAAGTGAAATTGTAACTGGTGGTGAAGAGAGGGCAGAACTGCTCAATTCCTGCTTTTCCTCAGTCTTCTCTTGTGAGGGAAACGGTGCTCAGCATGATGAGTGAAGGGAGTTGCAGCCTAGAATTGGCATAGGGGTAGTGCACAAACACCTAGTTTCTTTAAATGAAACAAAGTCCTCAGGGCCAGATGAACTGCATCCAAAGGCATATATTGCATTAGACATGCATTACTAAGCATATTGCTGTCTAGAATGTTACAGTGCCAAAGGTGTTTGCAAGACCTTCCACTGTATAGCCATGGGTGCAGTGTTTACTTTTTTTGTTTAACATCTGTCCTTGCATTTATCAGTGCTGCATATCCACATACTAAACAATACACCCCTTTGGAAAGAAGGAGGAGGAGGAGGAGGAGGAGATTGGATTTATACCACGCCATTCACTACCCAAACGAGTCTCAGAGCAGTTTACAATCACTTTCCCTTCCCCTCCCCACAACAGACACCCTGTGAGGTAGGTGGGGCTGAGAGAGCTCTTTTGAGAATTGCTCTTTCCAGAACAGCTCTGAAAGAACTGTGACTGACCCAAGGTTACACCAGCAGCTGCATGTGGAAGAGTGGGGAATCAAACCCGGTTCTCCCAGATTAGAATTCATGCTCCTAACCACTACACCAAACTGAGGAGTAGGTATTAAAATTTGTATGAGTAGGTGCGAGTAGGTATTAAAATTTGTGTGCTGAATTTGTAGGTATGCTTTTGTTTTTTGTTTTTCAGTTGGTATGATAGCTTTTCTAGTTATAGTATCTGTAAGAGCTTTTGAATACTGTAAAATAAAAGTTTAATACAACTAAGAAAAGAAAAGAATAGAAGTATAGTGTCCAGATCACACAGAGTGATGATATTGCTTTACTCTACTCTGGTTAGACCTCACCTAGAGTATTGTGTTCAGTTTTGGGCAGCACAATTTAAGGACATAGACAAGCTTGAACGTGTCCAGAGGAGGGCAACGAAGATGGTGAGAGGTCTGGAGACAAAGTCGTATGAGGAAAGGTTTGTTTGAAGGAGCTGGGTATGTTTAGTTTGGAGAGGAGATGACCAAGAGGTGATATGATAACCATCTTCAAGTACTTGAAGGGCTGTCATATAGAGGATGGTATGGTGTTGTTTTCTGTTGCTTCAGAAGGTCATACCAGAAGCAACAGGTTGAAATTAAATCAAAAGAATTTTTGGCTAAACATCAGGCAGAACTTCTTGACTAACTGGTTCCTCAGTGGAACAGACTTCCTCGGGAGGTGATGGGCTCTCCTTCTTTGCAGGCATTCAAACTGAGGCTAGATGACCATTTGACAGCAATTTTTCTCCAGGCCAATTTGGCTGGAGATCCTGGAGGTTTTTTGTCATCTTCTGGGTGTGGAACAGCGGTCACTGAGGGTGTGTGTGGGAGAGGTATTTATGAATTTCCTGCAATGTGCAGGGGTTTAGAATCATAGAATCATAGAGTTGCAAGGGACCTCCGGGGTCATCTAGTCCAAGCCCCTGCACAATGCAGGAAATTCACAAATATCTCCCCCTCCACACCTCCAGTGACTGCTGTTAGTGAAGGATGATAGGGAAATGGCTGAGAAGCTGAATGCATTTTTTGCCTCTGTCTTCACTGTGGAAGAGGAGAAGTGTTTGCCCACTCCAGAAGCACTGATTTCGGGAGGGGGTTTGAAAGACCTGAATCAGATTGCGGTGACAAGAGAGGAAGTCCTCCGACTGATGGACAATTTAAAAACTAATAAATCACCAGGCCCGGATGGCATTCATCCGAGAGTTCTGAAAGAACTCAAATGTGAACTTGTGGATCTCCTGACAAAAATATGTAATCTTTCTTTAAAATCTGCCTCCATTCCTGATGACTGGAAGGTAGCTAATGTCACTCCCATCTTTAAAAGGGCTCCAGGGGAGATCCAGGAAATTACAGGCCAGTCAGTCTGACATCGATACCGGGTAAGTTGGTGGAAACTGTTATTAAGGAAAGAATTAGTAGGCACATTGATGAACAAAAACTATTGAGGCAGACTCAGCATGGGTTCTGTAAGGGAAGATCTTGTCTCACTAACCTGTTAGTGTTTTTTGAGGGAGTGAACAAACATGTGGACAAGGGGGACCCAATCGATATTATTTACCTTGACTTCCGGAAAGCTTTTGATACAGTTCCTCATCAAAGGCTCCTAAGTAAGCTCAATAGTCATGGGATAAAAGGACAAGTCCTCTTGTGGATCAAAAACTGGCTTATAAATAGGAAACAGAGAGTGAGTATAAATGGGAAACTTTCTCAGTGGAGGGTGGTAAGCAGTGGGGTACCACAGGGATCAGTACTCGGTCCCATGCTTTTTAACTTGTTTATTAACGATTTGGAATTGGGAGTAAGCAGTGATGTGGCTAAATTTGCAGATGACACGAAGTTGTTCAGGGTGGTGAAAACCAGGGAGGATTGTGAGGCACTCCAAAGGGATCTGTTGAGGATGGGTGAGTGGGCGTCAACGTGGCAAATGGGGTTCAATGTGGCCAAGTGCAAAGTGATGCACATTGGAGCCAAAAATCCTAAATATAAATACACGTTGATGGGGTCTGATCTGGCAGAGACTGACCAAGAGAGAGATCTTGGAGTCGTAGTGGATAACTCGCTGAAAATGTCTACACAATGTGTAGCTGCAATAAAGAAGGCCAACGCTATGCTGGGGATTATTAGGAAGGGAATTGATAACAAATCAGCCAGTATCATCATGCCCCTGTATAAATCATTGGTGCGACCTCATTTGGAATACTGTGTACAGTTCTGGTCACCACATCTCAAAAAGGATATTATAGCATTGGAAAAAGTGCAGAGAAGGGCAACTAGAATGATAAAAGGGTTGGAACACCTTCCCTATGAAGAAAGGTTAAAATGCTTGGGGCTCTTTAGCTTGGAGAAACGACGGCTGAGGGGTGACATGATCGAGGTTTATCAGATTATGAATGGGATTGAGCAGGTTGAGAAAGAAGTACTTTTCTCCCTTTCTCACAATACAAGAACTCGTGGGCACTCTATGAAATTGCTGAGCAGTCGGGTTAGAACAGATAAAAGGAAATACTTCTTCACCCAAAGAGTGATTAACATATGGAATTCACTGCCACAGGAGGTCGTGGCAGCTGCAAGCATGGACAGTTTCAAGAGGAAATTAGATAAACATATGGAGCAGAAGTCCACCAGTGGCTATTAGCCACAGGGTATAGAATGAGAACTCTCAGTCTGGGGCAGGTGATGCACTCTATTCTTGGTGCTGGAGGGGGCAGCAGTGGGAGGGCTTCTGGTGCCCTGGCCCCACTGCTGGACCTCCTGATGGCACCTGGTATATTTTGGCCGCTGTGTGACAGAGTGTTGGACTAGATAGGCCATTGGCCTGATTCAACATTGGCTTCTCTTATGTTCTTATGTTCTTATGTTCTAGATCGACTAGATGACCCTGGAAGTCCCTTCC